>CAUHTR010007936.1:0-167232 GCA_959609185.1 Schmidtea polychroa
ATTTTGTAACATATAAATAAAGACAATCTGACTAAAAGGGCCGGTTTGAGATAATTATACGCCCCAGGCGAAAATTATAAAAAGCGCCCTATTTTAAAAATTAGGTACAAAAATTATGATAAAATAAAAAAAGTTTAACAAAAAACAATCCATTTATTACTTTATTTCATTTTTTTCGATTGACATATATATAAAAAAAACAGAATTTATAAGAATGATTTTTTCCTGGCTTTCATGTCTGCAAATTTTTCTATTGCTGCCTCCAAATTTAGGTTTGCTACAACATTATTTTCAATTGAAATAATGGCCAAATTATTCAACCTATCTTCCGTCATAGTAGATCGCAAATACGTTTTTATTAGTTTTAATTTACTAAAACTTCTTTCACCACTCGTAACACTAACAGGAATTGTTACGAGGATTCGTAAAGCCACCCACAGATTTGGTACTGTACTTTTCAAATTATTATCATTGATAAATTGTAAACATATTAAAGGATCTTTAACATCATCTGGTACCAATTGCTTCAATGATTCGATTTCCTCGCACAATTCTATTCCATTTATATCACTACTGGCCTCATTTGTTAATTTCAGATGTAAATCTTTGCAACTCTTCAGCAAATCACAACGATTTTTATTATTGTGAATATTGAACAAAAAACCCCACGAATCTTCGAAATCTTTCATTTGCTGAAACCTTTCTGATATAGATATCAACGATTGATCCAGCATAACATTAAAAACATGATTTTTATAATATTTTTCTGGGTCATTTACATCTGGAGTTTCATCGTCACACTCATAACTAAATTGTTTTTGTCGCCTTCTGATTCTTACAGCTTTAAATTGTGCGTTCACGTTTAATAGCGCAGCGAGATCTTTGGCCAATTTTAAAGCATCAGAAAAACCGGAGTCTCTATAATTTTCTAGAAATATCTTACAATTCCGAAGAAGCTCGATGGTGTTACTCATATCAAATGTAGCTTTTTGCATGGATTTGCTGACAATATTAAATTTTGACAAAAGTACGTACCAGACAGATAATGTTAACAAAAACTCGAAATCTTCTATTTTTTCAGATAAAGAGCTAGCTTCTGAAACAACTGCAGCATCTAATATTGTGTCTTGCAACTCATTTAATGCGTTTCTAATTTCCGTGATTTCAAACATAATTGCTTTAATGCATTCGATTCTACATTCCCACCTCGTTTCACTTAAAGGTTTAGGATTTAATGATTTAATATGCGCAAATGCTCATTTAATGGTAAATCAAATTTTCCTAGAAGTTCAACAAGGCCTAAAAAATTTCCATTATGCGGAACAAATAACTTATCACAAGAACCCCGAAATGCTAAATTATTTTTTGACAAAAATAATGTTATGTTTATTAATCTTTCTAGTACCTTTTTCCAATTATATTTTTCTTGGACTATCAAAGACTGCAAATTCTTATCAATAGTTTTATTGCCCTTTAATCTTAATCGAGTTTCTATCCAGTTTTTTTCACATTTTAAATGTGAAACTGACCGTTCGTGCATTTTCAAGCTGTCGTGAATATTTTTCCAATCCCATAAACCAGATTTGGCTAGATTTGACCTACCTGATGGATCAAAAAGTTTGCAAAAAAAACAAAATACAGAATTTTTGGATTCTGAATAGTGCAACCATTTTCTTAGGAATTTTTCACCATTACTTATTTGACGATAAAAAAGCGAATTGGAAAAGCTTCGATTATTTTCATCTCTTGGATAAATATGTTGTTGATTACACCTTTCTTCGTTTCCATATAAGTCAGTTACAACTATATGGTCAATTTCCGTATGTTTTAAATTTTGTGGCCATAGCCCAATATCATTATAATTTAAAATATTTTCAAATACAGAATGAGTTGAATCACAAGGAACAATTATTTCAGTTCCGTGAGAAGACATTAAATTATCCTCATTGATAATATTACAATTTTCAGCTTCTGATGACACATTACCTATATCGTCCTCTGAGCTTGAAGATGTTGACTCGAAATGTTGATTATCATCGGCTACTGATTTACTGGAATTAAAATATTTCAATATTTTATCGTGCTTATCAGCTTGTTGTTGTCTATTTATTTTTCGTTTCCGATATTCATACCCACTCAATTTTTTTGGTGGCATCTTAGCTATGGCATAAATTTATATAAATATATTATATATTTTCCAATATATTTTTAAAAAATGATCTTAATCTTACCTTACCTCTTATATATTTATATTTTTAAAACAGAATAGGAATACAAATTTAATTTGAATAAACTGCAACAACACAACACATTAGTTACACACTTGAAACAAAAAAATTGTTAAAAAAAAACTGGTAGCTATAGCTGTTAATTTAACTCGCACATCAGTTTTTGTAATACATACATATAATTTTTTTTATTTCAATTTTCAATACATATCAGAATTTCTCAGAATTGGAAATTCGTATATTTTGCATGTACTTTTTTTTTGTTTTTTCTTATTTTCAATTTTTTTTAAAACGGTTGGTTTCATAGATAAATTTCAAAATATAAAGTTTTGGAGGCTTATTTTATAATTTACTTTGATTGTTTATAATAAATTTTGGCGCCCTCTAAAAAAAGGCGCCCTAGGCTATGGCCTAGGTCGCCTGGCCCTTGGGCCGGGCCTGTATATATTTATAGTCGAAAAGATAGCGAAAAATAATTGGCATATTTCAAACCTTTTATTCATTTCACCTCATAGAGAGTTGCTGTTTAACAAATAATACCAGAAATGGTGAATAGAATCAAAATTTTTGTTACAATTATTTAAATATATCTACATTTTGTGAGTACTAATTGTTGTCTGCAAGTCTCAGTGCCTGGGAACATTTTGTTTCAATTATTATTATTATTATTATTATTATTATTATTATTATTATTATTATTATTATTATTATTATTATTATTATTATTATTATTATTATTATTATTATTATTATTATTATTATTATTATTATTATTATTATTATTATTATTATTATTATTATTATTATTATTATTATTATTATTATTATTATTATTATTATTATTATTATTATTATTATTGTTCATTCGCGAATTCATAATAATCATAATAATAATCATCACACATAATCATTTTATTTTCATATACATGTTTATATCTACATCGAGCTGCTTCCATTTGTGCACGACATACTTGAGATCGATAATCAGGGATCATAGCAGTCATAACACCTCCAGTACTTTCAGTAATATTAAACAATCTCGTAGCTGAACTCTTCTCAATCATTTTATTTGGAACCTGTCTTTGTGTAGCTACACATAAATTTGATCTCATATTATTCCTTTCTGAACACAAAACAATATCGATTCGGCCATTTTGATCTTGAGCACATTTCAACAAATTTGTTTGATCCATATTCAATTCACCAGGTACAGATTGAACTAATTGTCGGTCTCGAGATAATGTGATTAGAGAGAATCCATTATCCAGAACTTTAAGAGATTTGCTAGATCTGATAACATCATCTTTACAAATAGTTTCTATTTCCATTTTGCTGCGGGTTCTATTCAACCTTGCCATTAAATCATCGAGATCCATCAATTCCCCGTTATATTTAGATTCATAATTTGTAACTTTGTTACTTTCCATAAATTCCAACCAAAATCGAAGAGAACTCCTTCAACAAACTTCAATTCAACCTTAAATCCATTCGAAATCGATAAATCCTAAAAACTCAAAATTACAACTCCACTAAATTTAAAAAAAATTGAAAACTACCTCTTGCTCGCGTCTGTGTGCGCACACAGCCAAAAACAAAGAAAAGAAAAGCGCACACAGGCGCGAGATCAGATTAAAATTTCCACCCTCTCAATTTTACGCGTCTGTGTGCACACACAGACGCGAGACAAATAATAATTAACCATCCTCCCCCCCTTGACACCTTAGTGTCAATCTCAAATCCCAATCAGCTTCTCCTTCTTCTTTTATACTCAAACATACTTTGAAGATACATTCCCGTGTCAGTTTATCCCTTTCCCCTTCATTTCTTGCACTTCCCTCGCCGTTTTATCCCTTCTCCCCTTCATTTTCTGCATTTCCCTCGCCATTTTATCCCTTCTCCCCTTCATTTTCTGCATTTCCCTCGCCATTTTATCCCTTCTCCCCTTCATTTCCTGCATTATGGCTCAATCTCCAATAACCCTCACAAACCCATCTTTGTATTATATAAGCCGCCGCGCCACGCACCTTTTTTGAAAGATCATTGTGGATTCTCCACCCACCAATGCCATACTCGGCCAAGCAGCTGTCCCTGTTCAGTTTGTTTAGGTGTAATCTCTCCATTATTCTTTCTCCCTTTTTCGCCAATTCAATATTCCACCCTTTTCCCTGTTGCATTTCATTTAGTGACCAGTTTTCACTTAATGTTTTTACAAGCATCCTACAACGTGGTTCTTTGATTGCTTCGTGTTTCGATTCCCCAATCGACACCTTGTCTTTCATGTACATCTTTAGAGGCGTGCAAGCGAGTTCCAGTGATCCTTGCTGTTTGAAACTGTTCGATGATTCGTTCAATTTTTCCAAAACTTCTTTGGCCCCTTGATCATTATCACGTACAGTTTCCCATGATTTCCCATATACCATACTGGTCTCCTTGTTTTGCCTCTCCCCTTTGGAGTCTTCTGTCCCTTTTACATTATCACGTTCTTCTTTTAATCGATTAACTTCCCCTTCGTCGTCCTGCATATCATTAACCGCCGCCTCGGGCGTTAAATCCTCTGATTCTGGTTTGTCTTTTTCCCAATTACTCATCACTTCCGTTGTCTTCGGTTCTACAATTTTATCGTCAGATAATTTTATGATCTCACCAGCCCGGCAAGCCTCATCTTGCTTTTCCCCCGTATTCATTTTTCCTTGAACATTTTGTGTGATTGTCATAACGTTAACTAATTTGTTAGTTCTTCCAGAATTGAATATTTGACCATCTAAATGACTCTGAGCTCCTTGCTCTTCATTAGATGCCTTACTCCTGTCGAGTGGCGTGTCCTCAATTCCTCGAGATGCCCGTAACTCGTCATTGAACATTTCAGTTACCGCAAAATAACTCTGAACCGTCCTCATTGATGCGTTTTCATTTAGTAATTCGTTGTGTCTCTGCTTACATCCGGTAACCTTGCAGAAAGATTCTTTACGACATTCCTTGGCCATGTGATTTCTTTTGAAGCAATTCCTGCACAGTTTCTTTTCTTCGATGACTCTCTTCCTTTCTGAAATTGTGAGTTGCTTAAACTTGTCACATTGGTCTAGGTAATGTTGACCACCACATTGAACACACACTGATCTATAGCCGTTAGAGTTATTCAACTGTATAACCGTTCCCCTTTTAACTCTGCCATCTGGTTGCCCCGTAAAATGCGTCCAACCTCCTGGATTGAAGCTTTCTCTTTCTCTAGACACACCTTCTACTCTTGACACATCATAAGCCCTGGTGCATGGTTGAGTCCCATACACAACCTCGTTAGTGGACCTTAGGATCTCCGCTTCTTGTTGTATCCATCTTCTCAAATCCTCTATCGTCTCCCGCCATTCCTTTTCTATTTTCTCTTTCTTCCATTTATACACAAGATCCGTTGTTAACTTGCCCAAACACTTTTGAAACAGATATCCAGTCTTTAACTCGGATTCTTTCCCAGTGGATTTAAATCGCACGGTGACTGTTTCTAATAATCCAACAAATAAGTCTAGATCCTTCAAATCTCCTTCTCGAATTGGCCTGAACTGTTCCATCTCCTCTAACATTGATAAATATATCCTTTCATCCCCACCATATCGCCTATCCAACTTCTCTTTTGCCATTTGATAAGCCTCTGCCGAATATCCAAGATTTTCAATTAACTTTAATGGCTCTCCGTGAAGGTACTTGTGCAGGTGAAACATCTTTTCAACCTCATCACCTTCCGCTTCGTCAACACATGCAGTAAAAGCTGCTTTCCATGGTTCGTACTCTTTTATCTTGCCTTCAAAAACAGGGATTGTTTTTTGTAGACTTTCCAGTTTTCTTTTATGCCCGGAATTATTCTTCTTGATGGTATCATCATTCCCCTTTTCCTTCTTTTCCATAAAAGATTGATTTGCTTTTCTTTCCATCAATGCCCCAATTATTTGATGTTTTTCCTCGATCTCCTGCAGGTCTTTATCTAAGATTGCAGTGATGTCCAATCTATGCAATTTTTCACTGATCGTTCTTAGATCTCTTAATTCTTCATCTAGACTCTCCTTTATATCTTCATATTCCTCCAACCATTTGCTAACATCCTTACCCTTTATATCATTCAGAATCTTGTTTCTCCATCTCGTTAATTTTCCTTTTTTCATTCTCTTTTTCCACAATTCTTCTTCTAACATCTCTTCGTCATTGCCACCGCACAGCCTGAGTGACAAATGAAGTGTCGACCCTACTTGTATCCTATAATCATTCAATCTTCTTTTATTTTCTAACTGCTTTCCTGCGTATACTAACATTTGATAATTTTCCGGAATTCCTTCTTTGTCCTGGATTTTTCCTTTTATCTTTTCAATTGTGTCGTTCCATTCAACGTTAAGAGAAATTGTCTTACCAGTAAGAGTTTTGACAAATATTTGACTTTCCCATCGCAACTCAACACCCATTATCCCGCTCGCCCTCACCCTTGACTCGGATCTGTTCTTTACCCTGTTCCCCTGGCTTCCCCCTTTAAAAGAGTGCTGGGGCCCATAGCAGCACTTTCCCACGCTCGGTAGGGAAGGGAGGATGTTTAATTTTACAAAAATATTATTAAACACATAATAAACATAATATTTACATAATATATATAAATCCAAAAAAGCCATTTTATAATACATTTTAATTACCTTGTTCCGGCTGGCTAGCCGGAACCACGCTCTGCTACCATGTTCATTCGCAAATTCATAATAACGCCTAAACCTTTTATTTTCATATACATGTTTATATCTACATCGAGCTGCTTCCATTTGTGCACGACATACTTGAGATCGATAATCAGGGATCATAGCAGTCATAACACCTCCAGTACTTTCAGTAATATTAAACAATCTCGTAGCTGAACTCTTCTCAATCATTTTATTTGGAACCTGTCTTTGTGTAGCTACACATAAATTTGATCTCATATTATTCCTTTCTGAACACAAAACAATATCGATTCGGCCATTTTGATCTTGAGCACATTTCAACAAATTTGTTTGATCCATATTCAATTCACCAGGTACAGATTGAACTAATTGTCGGTCTCGAGATAATGTGATTAGAGAGAATCCATTATCCAGAACTTTAAGAGATTTGCTAGATCTGATAACATCGTCTTTACAAATAGTTTCTATTTCCATTTTGCTGCGGGTTCTATTCAACCTTGCCATTAAATCATCGAGATCCATCAATTCCCCGTTATATTTAGATTCATAATTTGTAACTTTGTTACTTTCCATAAATTCCAACCAAAATCGAAGAGAACTCCTTCAACAAACTTCAATTCAACCTTAAATCCATTCGAAATCGATAAATCCTAAAAACTCAAAATTACAACTCCACTAAATTTAAAAAAAATTGAAAACTACCTCTTGCTCGCGTCTGTGTGCGCACACAGCCAAAAACAAAGAAAAGAAAAGCGCACACAGACGCGAGATCAGATTAAAATTTCCACCCTCTCAATTTTACGCGTCTGTGTGCGCACACAACCAAAACAAAGAAAAAAGCGCACACAGACGCGAGACAAATAATAATTAACCAATTATTATTATTATTATTATTATTATTATTATTATTATTATTATTATTATTATTATTATTATTATTATTATTATTATTATTATTATTATTATTATTATTATTATTATTATTATTATTATTATTATTATTATTATTATTATTATTATTATTATTATTATTATTAAATATTATTATTGTGATATCAAAATTGATACATTAATTGTTTTTATGCTTTGATGATGAAATTGCAAAAATAATAATAAAATATTTGCTGAAATAATAAAAGTAAAACATAAATGAAAACAAAACAATCATGATATCCAAAATTAGATATTTAATGACAATTCAAGCAACAGAAAACGTTATAAAATGTTTCTTGTCTCGAGAGAAAAGTTGACACTAAAATTAAAACAATTATTCATAATTAAATTATTTGTTATTTATTATATAGTTACAGTGACTTGGAATTCCATTGTCCAAATGCTGTTCATTAATTATTCCCGACGAATAAAATGGTTAATTAATTGATATGACTGTTAAATGTGAATATTAATTGTCCTAGGCTATCTCATTTAATTTACTATTTATTCGAAATTGGAATTAAATAAACAAAATAAACAAAATAAACAAAATTTACAATTTGAATATTATCAAATGAAATTAATTTCAACTTTAAATGTTTAGTTTTGATGTTTTGATTTTGTTACTTTATATACAAGTTAAAAAAAAATGAATTTTTTGCAAATAATTATTGGCTGTCAATTTGTTTATATACTCGATAGAAATATGACTAAATAAAATATTGAAATTTATTAAAATAGTTGTGTACCGTGAGGAGCGTGAATCCCCCACGTCAGCCCAGAGCAAATTTTGGCCAAAGATTTCTCTAGGATCCACAGACATTTACGATTTGTTACCCTTTGGCTATCAAAATTTTGGGGCCCCAAGTTATGAAAGTCAATTTTTTTTTACAAATGAATATTTTGACATAGAATTTAATTTATTTAATTTAGAAGGAATTTTATTTAATATATTTAAAAAATTGTTTTAGATTTACATCAGTTTTTTTCTTTAACAAAATCATCGACTAATACATAAAAATTAATGGATTTCATTTTATCAACATTACATGATAATAGTGCATAATTTTTTGAAGTTTTTTGAGACATTTTAGATCTTAAATAATTGTTAATTAATTTTGAAAATCTTCTTTCACGGCTGCAGTTTGATGTCATCATTGATTTTTGTTTCTAAAAATAAAAATATTTTATCTTAAAAATTTATTTTTGGGTACCCTAGGCCTAGGTCTAATGGGCCTATCGTTAAATCCGGTACTGAGTCCTCTAAACTTTTTCAGTTGTCCTGGATGTCATCAATTCTAGCTAGGACTGCATATCCTAATACTAATAAATTGTCAATTTTGTCTTAACTAGCATTATAGAACTTTGACGGTAATCTTGACGGTTTTAAACTCTACTTTTGCCAACTCAGCATTCGATGGCTCACATATTCTGTGTTAAATAGTGCACGAGAATGTCTGACAATTGAAGGGTCCGAATATAATATAACTCTAGTTTTTATGTTATCTTTAGGAATAAAATTCATCCTATATTCGGGTTAATATGGTATGGAATATTAGGTAAATAATTGTTCAGAAAGTTGATGAAATTGTAAACAGAGATTTCCGATATTCTGAAATAACAGGAGAAAAGTAAATTTCTTGCTATGATATATAAATATAATAAATATATATTATATATAAATATATAAATTTTTAACAATAACTTGTTTTTAAAATGCTTCAAATAGTTAAAACGATATGAAACATTTTTTTTTACATATATTTTTAATTGATTTAAAATTATATATAAAGAAATGTTACAAAAGCACTTAAAACAATTTCAACAAATAAATTAAAAATATCATTCAAAAGCGCTTATTTATTTTAGCCGTCAACAAATTGCCCACTTAAAATATTAATAAATCCTAATTTGCAAAAAATAATAAAATCTATTAAAAAATTGACTATGAATCAATATAGATAAAACATCGATATCTTTACTGGTTCATAGTCAATATGTTTATAATTACAATATCAATTGAAAAGAAATCAGAGTTCTTATAATAATAAAATTAATAATAGTTTATATGTTAATATATTAGTGATTGTTAACTTTTGAAAATATTTTCAGAAAATAAATAATAAATTTTTAATATACGATTTGATCTTATTCCAAAAAAGAAAAGAAAATTTTTTTCCAGGCATTCATTTGCTTTTGTCGGAAGGGAGAAATATTCGACTGAAAATGATTTTAATTCTTGTGTTAACCCACTATCAATGAATAATTGGACAGAGACAGACAATATTTTATTTTATTTTATTAATTATTTTAAACAATTTTAAAAAATTAAATGAAAATTGGTTTTGAAAATTCTGAAAATTCATGTAGTTGTAAGAAATATGTAATATGCAAAACTACTTTGAATAACTTATCAATAAAAACTTAAAATATTATTACTTTTATTATTATTATTATTATTATTATTATTATTATTATTATTATTATTATTATTATTATTATTATTATTATTATTATTATTATTTTATTATTATTACTATTATTATTATTAATATTATTATTATTATTATTATTATTATTATTATTATTATTATTATTATTATTATTATTATTATTATTATTATTATTATTATTCGATATTTCAGAAGTAAGTATATGTGACTTTAACCATTAAAATTTTATCGAATTTGAATCGAAACTATTATGTATATTATTCCCCTAAAATTAGGCTTATATACTTTTGGCAATATCAATTTTTTAATTTTGCTTAACAATGACATTTTGACAAAAAATGATTTTTCATTAGTAAATTTGAATATTATTCAAAAACTGTTATTGTATTTTTGATTAAAGACAGGAACTTTAACAAAAGAAAGACATTGTAATTTGACTTATACATCTGCGATTGAAGAATGGTCTACAAACTGTAGCTTCTTCAAAACCTATGAATATATGGAAATGATGAAAGTTATTTATATTTTTGGGTTTACGTCTATTGGTAATTCAGATCCTCCTTGATTGTGTAATGTGATTTCTTAACCCTTAAACACACAATGGGACAATTTTGCTTGTTTTCATTTTTTAGACATCTTTCTGATAGATCATTTTTCCCTAAAGTAAATATTCGGCTAGAAAAACTTAAATGTATAAATTTTTTGCCAATAATTTTAGTCGTAAATAAACAAGGTGTTCTGCTAAAATTTAAGCCACTGTATTATTCTCCAGATTATAATTCTGTTTCAGTAACCATTTTATAAAATTTACTTTTCTACAATACTTACGGCGGTTTCATCCATCATCAATGTCTTAGATAAATTATTACTAAAGGCCATAAGTGTAAGATAACGCATGTAGTTGATGGCTCGAGATATGAGCTGCTCATCAGATAGGCTTATGAAATTTGTAGTTCTTCTTAGCGAAAGTGACGTACTTTATGGACGGCCTCTTAAATAGTATGACTAGTTTTTTTAGATTTTAGCCATACTATTTGGCGATATCCGTTATTTTAAAAATAATAAATAAAATAAATAAATAAAGCGGCACATTTTATTAAGTTATTAAAAATTATATTGAGAAAACGAAAAAATTCAAAAGCAAAAACAATTTAAATTTATATATAAAAATTATTTTGTTTTCCCATAAATTTTCAAAAGTTTATGAAGAAAAAATCATTCTATCGACAAATTTTATTGCGTTTTGATTCGTTGAATTACTTTAAATTAATCTGATTGGCTGTTGGAGAAAACATCAAATTTTTCAAATAATTTACCAAATTTCCATAAACTTGATCTGCAAATTTGTATATTTGGGTACTTAGTCAAAAAGTGTTTTAATGAAATCCAACTTGACACAGTATATCTTTACTCTCAAAGAAGTTATTGTGATTTATTCCGATAGGAATTGTTCGAAACCCCAAACCCCGCAAGAAAAACCGGTTTTGAATGCGATCCAAATAAACTTTTTATGCTTATCAATAATTGCACTGATTCTCAATTCGTTTTCACTGTTCGTATTTTGGCATCAGCCAAAACTTTCAATGATGCGAGTGACGTTGATTCTGTTGTCAGTTTCGGAGACTTTGTTTCATAGCTTTCTCATTTTGAATTTCATATCTCTTGAGTTTTTGTCAGCCAAATATTTTCTCAATGAAACTCCATCCTATTGGCATTTATACGTTGCGCCAAGAATTTCCGCTGCTACAATGGTCATTTTACATGTTTTCATTTCCGCCCGAAACTGGTGCAATCTAATCATTTCAATGTCAAGAACCGAAGCCGTTTTGTATCCATTGAAAAGTCGTCGATTATTTCGACATTCGATGATTTATTTTATTTACTTTTTTACAACATTTGTTGCAATAGTCTTTAGTATTTTACGACATTTAGATTTTGCGGTGACAATTTGTATCAGTTTTCAATATTATGTGACTGAAAGTAACTTTTTCAGTTCCAAAACTACGAGTGTGTTTTTGATAATATATTTCATCTTACAGACTGGTATTCCTTGGGTTTCCGTCATAACCTCCACAGTGATTATGATAATAGTTCTTGGTCGATTTCATTCCGATCGGCTACTTTCAAATCCAGTAAGTCAACGAAACCAAAAGGTGGCAATTCGGACCGTGCTGTTGTTGGCAATAATTTTTTCTCTATGTGAACTGCCAAATTTGATAAGTTCATTTATAATGAACTTGAACAATTTTCTCAATTATGATTTCACTAAACGTGAAACTCTCGAAATCCTTTCAAACACTGGAAATACTTTGGTGATATTGGATTCGGTTTTCAATTTTTTTGTCTATGTCACGAGCTTACCGTATTTTCGGAGAAAGTTAGTGGATTTAATAAAATGTCGAATTTGTATAGGAACAAGAAATTTTAGTTTGATCTATGAAAATACATGGCGATCAACTGTCGATAGGTCGGGCCGGCCGCAATATACAAATATTAACAACAAACCAGATTTCAAACAAATTGACCATAAAAAGTGTCAAAAAAATTCAGTTCACGAAATTTTATGTCAAGAGAATTTCATAACCCAAGTTTGAGAACGATGAGAATTTTATGTTTTTTTTCAATGTTGTCTCGTGTGTTTGGTTTATTATTTTGCGAATATTTGTCTTCAACTTTTTTTTATTGGTTCCTAAAAATTGGAAATTATAAAACTATCAGAATATAAATATTTTAGTGACAGTGTCAGAGATCATTTTAAATTTGTTTATTTTTTTTTAATTATTTATATCTGGAGTAGATTTTGATTGTCCTAATTTATATTTCTTGGAGAAAAATATTTATGTATATTAAAATATCTGGTAAAGATAATTATCTTTCCTATAACCTATTAGGAGAATATTTTATCATGCATATAATCATCGGACAAGAAGAAATATCATCATATATAAGTAGAAAGTCCATGTGAAACAGGATATATGTAGAAATGTCCCGCTGGTTTGTTAGAATGTCCTGGAATCACTGAAAATCATTCATCCTGAACTTGAAAAAAAAAATTTTTTTTCTTTTGGGAAAATTTTATGGCTTGTTTTTTTATTGGAAATTATATATTATTTTAGGGAAATTTTTAATATACACACTTACACGCACACAAACCAATAATACGTCATTCAAAGAATTCATAGATATTTTTAATTTTTTAATTAAGAATTAAAATTTTAATTTTAAAACCATTTATCTTTTTTTGGAAAATGGAAAATTGGAATCAATTAGGTGTAGATTAATTAATTAAAATTTTTTATAATATTTGTAATAAAAAAAATGAAATAAATTTATAATTATTAAATCCACTGTAGTTTTAATGTTTGTTTGAAATGAAATCAAGCAAATAAATTTACAGACTTCAAATGAAAATAGAAATCGTATCTTTCAATTTTACTATTACTTTTGCCAAGTACAGATTTTATTTCTCACAAAAAATATATTATTAAAATAATTAAATTTAATATTGAATGAAAAAGATTTAAATAACAAAATTGGCTTTTCTAAATATTTTTTCATGATAAATAAACAGTGGAAAGTCTTGACAATTTTTACGGCATAAATTTTGTATGTCATGTAATGTATATTTTGTATATTTTAAATTTTCCTTAATACCCCTTGAATTTAAAATATTTTTTTAAACTTGTGAATGATTTGTTTAAAATGTTAAATATAAAAAATTAGTATTTATTACTGCATTTGTTTATTTATTTTAATTTTTTTATTTACACATGCAATTACAGAATCATTTTTTATCGTACAAATATTACTCGTTTTTAAAGTCTTATTTACTTGTAGGTGACAATTTATCAGTCAAATAAGTTCGTGAAAATATATTAAGCGATTGCTTGTAAACTCGCCGATTGGCGAGAAAATCTTAGAAAATAGGCGTTATGACGAAACACTTGAAGAAGTCATTGCAAAAGTTTGATTAAAGGTAAAAAATTAATATTTCACAGATGTTAAATGATGATGATACGTGGGAATTTACGCCAAAAATTCATTTATATGAAAGAAGTTGAAATGTCACTTCAAATAAAAACAATCTCATCTAACAATAGTACAATTTTTATGAATCAGGGGTTTTTGTTTTCTTAATAAAATGCATTTACTAAAACATCGCTGGTTTACATACACAAGTTTGTAATGAATATACACATCTATAATGTTTAAAATAAATAAATAAGTTTATATTATATAAACACACAAACGTTCCTGTGTGTTGATTTTTAGCGTTGTACACCTAACCGCGAAATATAACATTATCTATAATCTAAAAAAAAATCAATAAATATATATTATAGGAACACACAAACTTACCTGTGTGTAGAAATTTAATGCCGCGAAATTTAACATATTTATTATAGGAATCTAAAAAGTGAGAGAAAATAATTAAGCATACAAGCACAGCACACATAATGAAAAATACATACAAAATTAAGTAAACTGTTTTTCATGCGAAATTCAGATTGATTAACATATAATTAACATATCAATATTTTTAAATTAATTAAAAAATTATGTACAAAAAAACTTTTGAATCAGATTCCGACTGTTCTACGTTGAGCTTTAGGAAAAAAGAAGTAAATACATCGTAAGATTTAATTATAAAATAATTTAGAATATAAAATTTCTTTAGATTTACAGATATTGAAGAAGATCCTTCGACATCTTTGAATTTGCAGGAAAAAAATCGCAAATCGTAAATTTTAATAAATTATTTTAACAAATTAATATTTTCATAGAATTACAGAAATAGACAAAATTCGAAAGAAGATTACAAAAACTTAAAAAATATTTTATCCATTCTTTACTAAATGTCTTTAAAAAATAAATGTTTAGTGATTACTTTACTTATTTATAATTATAAAAATATCTAACTTACATTTTTACGAAATAAATCCAAATAAATCCAAATAAAATACCATAAAATTCCTAAAAAAACACCTGAAATTTAATTATCAATGTTATATATTATCAATATTATAAATGCTGACTAACAGTAATATTGAAGAACTTGAATAATGATCTCATAATTATATAAAATCAAAATTCAAGTCCTAAAAATTACTTTAATTCAAAAACTTACCTTTAAACGAATTTTGGAAAATTGAATAAATGAAATTAAGTTAACATTGTCATATAATTGGTGACTCACCTCAGGTGGTGTGCACACCAACTTATATTATAGACAATGTTAACTTTCGCGGTTAGGTGTAATAAATAAACGCATTTAGTATAGAAAGTGAGAAAAAGGTAGAAAAAGTAAACTAAAACACAAAGACATAGCACATAGTAAAAAATGCATGCAAATTTTCTATGTGTAAAATCATTGTAACATAACCAGGCGATCGCAACACGAATTTCGGTCGATCGTCAACTACAAACTAAAAATCTTAAATTCTGAAAAATAAATTTTGCAAATTAAAAAAATATGTTTTAAGTAGGAATGGGCGAATTATAATTTCTTTAGGAGTTTCCAAGAGATAACTCAAATCTTTTTGTCTCTGAAGTATATGTATATATTTATATATTAATAGATTTATAATAATTATATATTAACAAATATATGAAATATGAATTTAAAGATTTATGTTACCTAATTAAATTGAGAATTAATTAATTAAATTGTTTGAATTTTTAGTTTCGACTTCGAATTTACAATTATATTATTTAAACTTTGAATCTTGTTAAATCGGAAATCAGAAATTTTTTAACAGGTGTTCACCTTCATTAATGTTTAAGATTATCAGTGTCGTCATATAATCCCGATTTTAAAAAAAATTCTAAGTCAAACCAGTGCCAAAGACCACATTAATATATGATTTTTTCTTATATTTTTTGAAATTAATTTTTTCTTATTTGTTTTGTTATGTTTTATTCTTTTAATATATATTTTTTAAATTTTAAAATGAAGTGAAATAAACTGAAGTTATAACTAATTGAAGATCTAAATTATTTGGACATGGGTAGATCTCGAGGTAGTTGGATTAAAAAATGTAGATCTTTAGTATAAAAAGGTTGGGCAGGCCAGAATTATAATAAATCTTTTACAGAAATTTTTAGAAAAATGTTTTCGAAGTAAATTCAAAAACTCAACTTTTGGTTGTAGAGATAATGATGACATAATTTCGTCAGATTTATCTTCAATTTTTAATAAAGAGTTAGGATAATTTTATTCAAAAATTAAAAATATTAATTAAATTAGTTGTAAATTGCTGTCATATTTATGAAATGAAAAGTCATTCATTTTTATTCTATGCTAAATCAACGATTAACAAATATTACAACAAAAATAATTTATTTAATATAAGTCGTATTTGACATAAATCGTATGAATTGTGGCATTCCTATCAAATCCCACATAAGTGGGTACGACTTAATTACTAATTTTAGTTAATAAAATATAAATATTAATAATCAGTAATAGTTATAATAATTTTAGAAATTTTTATAGTTATTAAAAGTAGATAATATATATTTTAATATTTAATATAGATGAGGCCAGACAACCTGACCAGGGATCTAAAAATCGGAAAAACTAAACCATTTGATAATTCCAGAGAATAACTCGAGGAAATCCAAGTCAAGGTAATTAGATCAAAATTGTATAAGTATTTCAAGCCATAAAGAAGACAGAGACAATTGAAAATGTTGGAATTTTGAATTCATGGATCTTTTTGGAATTTTCTTAGCAAAATCCATTAATTTCATTATTGAAATTTACTTGATTGAGATTTTTGCCATTCTGTGAATAAGTAAAAATAGATCAGTGAAGGGTTTTTAGCAATTTTTATTATTTTCTATTTTACTTTATAATTATAAATCATTATTTTGAGCAAGGTATTGTTACATTATTATTTTATCTTATTTTTATTTTCATTATTCTTAAAATTTATGAAGAAATCGACAAAGGTAACATATTAACCAATACTTCTGGGTGGATACGATCTCGTAAATTATTGGACATTCCATGTATAATTATTTTTACATCTTAAACCAATGCTTCCAGACATTCTTTATACTATGCCCCACCGTAGTATTTTCAAAAGTCATATCCCCACTGGCCCCTTTCAAGTAGCTGTCAAACTTCAATAATCAGTATTGCCAGTATACAAAAATATCGGTCGAAGAAATTACTGTATGCACGTTGTTATATTTTAGTCGTGAATAAGCATATTATATTATATTTATTATTATATTGCTGACGTAACCCACCTCTGAAGCGCGGTTCTTCATCTCTAAGGCCTGATGCGCCACTGTGGGAAATACTGCCTTAAACGGAACTTCTGTTAATTTTTGGTATCAACATTTGTTTTTTAGTAATACCTAAGGGTGGTTTGAATAACAAATATGTTTTCTTTGTAGAAAAGCCAGCGACACAACATTTTGTATGAAAGAGTTTGTAACTGCCATCTATTTAATAAATTATTTAAAATCATATTGTTATTTTATTTATTTAATTATTAAATAATTTAAACGTAACACCGTTTTATTTGCAATACATTTTGAAATCAGATATTTATTTAGATAAATCTTGAATTTATATTGTGTTATACAAACCAAATATGATTTTTATATGTAAATTATTATTATTTTTATTATTATTATTATTTTATAAATTTATTATTTTTTTAGATATTGTATGTTGAAATTATTTATCGTTAATGGTAAGTTATTTAAATTTAAAAATAACATTTTTCAATTTGAATTTAAATAAATTAAACATGATTTGTCTCTATTCTCTCAATAAATATTCTTTCTTGTAATTATCCATTTTTCTTTTATCCAGATTTCATTTTACTAGATTNTTTCTTGTAATTATCCATTTTTCTTTTATCCAGATTTCATTTTACTAGATTTATTGCAGGTAATTATCGATTTTATATATTAAAATAATCTTTATTTCCCATGACAGAATTAATTTTTTTTTATTATTAGTTGAAGAAATTCGAGAAAGGGGGTTATATATTGTAAAGTTTTAGGTACTTCCGTGTTATCTTACCCCAAAAATTAAATTATAAAATACAGTTAAAATAACAATATAAAAAATGAGAGAATACATTGTTGATGACGTTATAGTTGATAATTATTTTGAACATTATTGAACATGAATTTATTAAGGCTATCTGTGATTTATGTGATTATGTGAGTTTATGTGGCGCAAACGTGTTCTAAGCAACAGTGCCGATGTGTTCGACACTATTCTCAACGACATTATGGTTTTCTGACCACCTGGATGACCATTTACAAACTCTTTACAAACATTTGCTGAGTTTGTAACTGTGATTTAGAAAATAAATATAATAATTATATGTGTTCTTCTTCAATTTAATTTTTGGGGGTAAGATAACACGGAGGTACCAAGTTTTATTTCAAAAAGTTGTGATTTTTGAGAACAAATATTTGTAAAACCTTTTAATGGTGTCTAAGCATTTCCTATGCCTATATATTCATTCTTTATGAATATTTTTCAGCGCATCTAAATGATACAATTGATTTTTATTATAAAATGTGTGTGTGTGTGTGTGTTGTGGTAGCATGCCGAGCATGTTTGTTTTCAGTGACCTGGTTTAATTTTCTACCGTCGAATAATATTATATAATTAAAATTTTCTTTGTACTGTAATTACTGCAAAAGAATCTAAAATATCATATTGAAAGTGCATGTTTTTTATTGGATTACATTTTTTTATATTATAAGATTTTTTCAATGTACTTTAATAATTGGAAATTAGTGTATATCATGTATCCATTGTCAGTGTAACCAAACACAAGTATAATTTCAGAGTAAACAAACTAAAATTAATGAAAATGAATTGCTTTATGACAACCGTTGGGTCTCTTTTCTACTAGGAACTTGACTAGAATTACTAGAACTACCGATTATTATTCAAATTCATCTGTAATCAGTATCACCATTTGTCCAAATCTTCCACTTGAATAGTCAAAAGTTATATATGTTGTTTTCTTACTGAAATGATTAATGATGTCAACAAAATTTTAATTATTATGTATTTTTATAATTATGTTGTTTAAGAAAGTTGTTACTAATTAATTTACCCCCACTAAAAGTAATAAATTAGAAAAGGAACCTAAACATTTGAATAAAAAAAAACGAGAAAGTTAAAATTAGCGTAGAAATTTTACACAAAATGTTTATTAAAAGATGTTTTGTTCCAAAAAATGTGTGTTATAATAAATATGAATTTTCAAAAATGTTATGACGTTTAATTAATTTGTTTTCATACGTTTTGTATCGTATTACCTTGCGAAATGAAAAACAGAAATTTAATCCGTAAAAAATTAATGTCTTTTTTAGAAATGAATATATAAAATAAAATACAATTAAATCAAGAAAATGATTCTAAGAAGTTTCATCGCCGGACTTTTCATCAACAAATTATGGAGGTTTTTCTTTGCAATTTCTATTAATTTGTCTATTTACTTTATTTTAACATAGTAATACGTATAGTAAAAGAAAAAAGTATATCATGATTAACCATCCTGTGATGAACAGTCCTCTTGATGAATCGTCCACCTGATGAACAGTCCGATGATGAATCGTCCGGATACCAAGGAAATAAGTCACATCAATCACACATTTATAAATGAATGAATTATATATGAACAAAAATTATATTTAAGACAATAAAGGTCTCCGTAACTTTTGTGGAATTTGACATTAACTTTCATGCTTTCATAACTACTTTCTCAAAATATATTATCAGGTCCTAATTTAAAAAATAAAATTTCGTCTTTTGGCTCTACTAAATTTATTTTGTCATCCAAATAAAAGTTTGCTTAAAAGATGTATTTTGAGGCAAAGTAAACATAAATTTTAATATAATTTACTTGTAATATTTTATTTGACTATTACAGATATGTTCTAATTATTATACTTTTGGAAAATGGCTTAACCCAAATATTACATCAGTGATTCTCACTCTATTTTTCTTTCGCAATACTCTTTTAATTAACTACAATTGAGAAAAGATGTTGGGTTGTAAATAAGACAGCTGTCTTAGATATATTATACATAATCACAATTTTATTAAAATGTAATAACATAATTATTCATAATAATACAAACCAGTTTTACGTAGTAACAATTTGGGTA
Organism: Schmidtea polychroa; assembly: GCA_959609185.1. NCBI lineage: Eukaryota > Metazoa > Platyhelminthes > Tricladida > Dugesiidae > Schmidtea > Schmidtea polychroa. The sequence goes on from CAUHTR010007936.1 coordinate 20,458, forward strand.
GCGGTAAAGAATTGGGTGGGGGGGGGGCAATTAAATATTAATTAATTAATATTTCAAAAAATTTTAAAAATATTAATAATAATATTAATAATAATAATATACCATTGCGACATGTTGAGTGTGGCCAGTACCCTTGCGACCAATACCTATAGGGGGACACAATATCTTGTCGGATAAACTCTTTTTTTAAATATAAATTAATTAATATTAATACCAAAAGATAAAAAAATATTATTTAGTAAATTAAAATTTATGTTAAATTATATTATTAATTTTTTCTGTAATTTTTGAGTAATTAGTTTTAACACTAAAATGTCAAAAAATTTGAAATGTATTTCTAGGAAATCATCTTTATCATCATAATCTATATCAAATGTTATTTAGGGAAACAAAAATAAAGTAATAGTTCATTATGCAATGAGATAATTAAATATTCTCAATAAATTCATAGCTGATTGAATGATAATTGTATGGGATTGTGATTTAATCAACAATGCCTCACCATAAGAATCTTTTACGCTTATTAATAAAATTTTATATAACATTTTGTTTATATAAAAAGTTATTATGTTAAAAAGTCCATTGAATTAATTTTTAAAATACATACTCAATAAATATTTTTCATTTTGTTTATTTACTTTGAAGTCTCATTGCGGATGTCTGGAAATACCCATACGTAATCCCCCCAGGTCAATTATGAGTTTAAATAAAATAATACTCTTTGTAGATACCTTTGAAAAATCTAATAACGATGAGATTGGTTTTCCTTTAAAGAAATTTATCAGGAAAATGTAATTAAAAATTTTAAAACGATTTTTTGTTATTTTCATTTCATTTTATTAAAAATAATTTTAATCGAATGAGTTAATATAAAATTTAAATCCTAATTTTTCTTAGCAAATATATCAATTAAATATCAGCTTAACAGCTGCTTTGGAGCACATCTCCAAATATAAAGATCATTGATTTGTTTGAAATCAGTCATTGATTTTTTTAAAATTCTAATTTGTTTTAATTTTCGTAAAATTTAATCAAAATACGATCTTGGAGAAATTGACAATATTTCTTCCATTTTCTTTATTTGAAATTAGAATTAATTGAATTTCTTTACAGAAACTTCAATGGGGTATTGTGGAAATTTTAGTTAAATTTATTTTTAAATATTATTTATTGTAGAAATTCAATTAATTAAAATTATGAAAGAAAAATCAATAAATTTCAAGACAAAACAAGAGGAATAAATGTTGATAAAAAAATAAATTTATAAAAAATAATGAAGTAAAGATGGTTGACATGCTGGAGTGTACGACATAAAAATACAAAAAAGATTAATCAAATAATTAATTAAAAAGTTTATTGAAAAAGTCATTATTTATTAACTTTTTATAAATTTTAATAAAAAATTAATTTGTGATTATTATAATCAGTAAAATCCATTTTTTTGTTCACATTTGATCTGTTTACTTTTACCATTTCATTTATTTTCCTTTTCAACACAAATATTTGGAACTGTTTTTATTAAGTGTAATTTAAAAAAATCATTTAAACTTTGGGTTTTAATTGGGTTTTGTAAATTTGGCTTGAGCCTTTTTTGCGAAATATTTTTCCATTTGAAAAAGTTACTTTGTTGAAAAATTATTGATCAGTTGGTATCGATAATAATAGTGTGAAAAAAAGTTATAAATGTGTTTTTGGAAATTTGTTTTAATTAAAAACACAAGAAATTCAAATCCGGCGTTCCTAAAATTCTAACAATTTGGTAACTTAGTTTTTACATTGAAATAATTTATCTCATAAATTAACAAATTTTTCTTTTACATTTTTGTTTATATTCATTATCATTGATCTTGAAGGTAAATAAAATAAAAAAAATCAAACAGAAAAAAATATTAAAACAATATATGGTCAATCCCTATGTTAATTATCGTGCCTGTGTAAGCATTGTTTTGAAGTTGTATATATCTATGTGTGCGCACACAGACGCGGACAATTTATTTTGAATTTTTTTTGGAATTTTAAAATCGAGAAAGTAATTATTATTATTATGTTTAATAATAAAAAAAATAATAATAATTTGCCTCAATGACTATGTTTTGTTAATATGGCACTTAAGTGCCATTTATTAAAAGGTGATTATATATCATTATTATTATATTTTTATTTCTAGGGTCAGCTTCAGTTTGTATGCAGCTGTGAATACAGCGTCACTGGTGCTATACACCAAACATTTTGTGTAGTGGTGGTTAGTGTGTACACCATTTGGTCTGATTAAATTGACTCACCAATTTGATAAATTTCATTTTTCTAGAAATTAATTTTAGCCATTTTTGAATTGGCTTTCAGATAAGATGTTTAATTTTAAGTTAATTTAAGACTTGAATTTTGATCCATATAGATATGAGATTATTATTCAAGTTCTTAAATATTACTTTTCGTCAACATTTGTATTATAAATTATTTTTAATTATTTTAATTAATTATTTTTTTTGTTTTTTAAGAATTTTATGAAATTTATTTTATAATTATTTTGGAATTATTTACAAATACTAATGCAAGTCAGCTATATTTTTAATTATAATTAAATTATAAAATCAATCGCCAAAAATCTATTTTTCTAAAACATTTCTAAAACAAATATAAGAAATTCTAATGAATATTTAACTTAATTTTAACTCAAAAATAATTATTAGGATGATATTTCGTCTTTTTCATAACAATTTAACGCCTTTTCTTTAAAATTACATTTAAAAACATTTTCAGAGATCTTTTTTTCTCAAAATTGTTTAAAATAGAGTTTTTATAGAAACGTATCTCAGCAGCGCATTTCTACACCTAATTCCAGATGTTAAAAGTCTCTATAATACATGTTGGTGTGTTCATCAGTTGATGACTCACCATTTATGAGAGAGTTTATTTCATTTTTTCATTTTCAATTCAATTCAATTTTATTTATGGCTTTAGAACTAAGTTTTTAAATTTAAGTATATTTTAAGGCTTGAATTTTGATTTCATATAATTATGAGATCATTATTCAAGCTCTTAAATATTACTTGTAATCAGCATTTATAATATATTGATAATATATTGATAATTAAATTTCAGGTGCTTTTTTAGGTATTTTATGATATGTTATGAATTTGGAATTATTTCAATAAAATGTAAGTTATATATATTTTTAACTAAAAAGAAATAAAATAATCACCAAACACATTAATTTTTTTAAGAAATAATGATTCCAATCGATTTATTGGAGATTCCCAGTAATCTTCCAAAATCTTTATAATTTTCTCCATTTTCATATGCATTGATGAGACGGATTTTGTCATTTTCTGAAATTCTTTGAAAATATTTTTTTAAAATAAATTATTAAAATTTACGATTTTCGAATTTTTTTCTTCAATTCCAAAGATGTCGATGGAACTTGTTGAATATCTTCACACAAAGGCGTTTGACTAGAAATATCTGATATGCTGTAAAATATTTTAATTATTTGTAATTAAATAAAAAAATTCTTACATTGTCAGATCTTCACCTTCGCAAAATGGAAATGTCTCCAAAGAAATATCTGAAAATCTAAAGAAATATTAACTTCAAAAAATATTTTATAAATAGATCTTACGATGTTTTGTCATTCATTTCTTGAAAAGTCAAAGTTGAGTTGTCAGATTCACAATCCAAATTTTTTTCAGCCATGAATTTTAATAATTTTAAATTAATGATATGTTAACAGTATGTTAATGACTCTCTACTTTCGGAATAAAAAAAGCTATATTAAATTTGTGTGTATTTTATATTATGTGTGCTGTGTTTGTATGTAAAATTATTTTTCTGTCACTTTCTCAATTCCTATAATAAAACTTTTAACATTCGGAACATTAAATTTTTGCACACAGGTAAGTTTGTGTGTTCCTATATTATAATTTTATCGATTTTTTTTTAGATTATAGAAACTTTTATATTGTGGATTTAGGTGTATATATCGAAAGTTTGCATGTGGTTTGTGTGTTTGTGTGCAGTATTTAACTTTTCTACCACTTTAGTGTTCGATAGTGTAAGGTGTATCTCATTGCACTATTAATGAGAATATAAGCGTGAAATCAATGTAATTATGTTTGTTTCTATAATCTATTATTATTGATTTTTTCCTTATATTATAGGAAACGTATCTGAGCAGTTTCTGGTATTCTTCGTTTTAAATTTTTTTGTTACTAATATAACTAATCAAAAATGTAATTGGACTAATATTTGCAGATGTAACAAACAAACTACGATTTATTGACTAATACTCAACAAAAAATGTCAAAAATAATTATTGCTACCTAGCAAAAAAATTTTGATTTTGTTGATATATAAAAATATTATAAACAAATGAAGAAAAATAAAACAGAAAATCATTATAGTATTTGTAAATAAATCTTAATTAATTGGATGAATTTTTTAATTGTAATAAATACAAATACGAAATTTATCCTCATTTATAATCCCTAATATATTCTGTGCGGGAATTCATTATTTAATCAGAAAAAAGATTTGTGTCAAGTAGGAACAGTGTCGTTTTTTATTAAAACATATCTGCACTTAGTTCAAAGACAATTTAGACAGTAACGAAACTTTTTCAATAAATATAAATGAAAATAATTTATTCTTCATGGGTTACTTGTCAATTTTTTCGGCTAAGTAATAATTTGCCTGTGATGTATTAATCAAATTGACTCTAGAAAGCATTTATTATTTTTATTACTGACATTGAAAATTGTTTTCATTTCTTATTTACGATTAATTGATTTATTATTATATATTATTATTATTATTATTCATTATTATTATTATTATTATTATTATTATTAATATTATTATTTTATTATTATTATTATTATTATCATTATCATTATTATTATTATTATTATGATATTATTATTATTATTATTATTATTATTATTATTATTATTATTATTAATATTATTATTATTATCATTATTATTATTATTAGCTATTATTATTAGTATTATTATTATTATTATTATTATTATTATTATTCATTATTAATTATTATTATTATCATCATTATTATTATTATTATAATAAACAAAAATAATCAATTTTTTTTACAAAATATTACGAAACAAATTGAGATAATGTCTTTATAAAATTTATTAAATTATAATTAATTTATTAATTTTATATTTATTGATTTTTTATAAAAGCATCTGAAATAATCATCAAATATTGTAAATATTTTGAAGATGTTTTCGTTAATTTTCGTTATTTTATTAGCAAATCTCGGTGTTTTGCCACTGTAATTCAAAGTGATTTGTATACAAGACAAGTAATTTGAAAAATAATTGAAATGCAATTAATTATGACAATTATTCTTCTTATTTGTATAAATTGTCACCTCTTACAGATAGATCAAAGCTAGAAACAATATATTTTGAAAATGAATTTGTTTATTATTATTATTATTATTATTATTATTATTATTATTATTATTATTATTAATATATTTTTATTATTATTATTATTATTATTATTAATATATTTTTATTATTATTATTATTATTATTATTATTATTATTATTATTATTATTCGTACATCTTTTTCACTATATATTTCGATAGTATCACTATCATCATCAGGTAACCTACATTCACAACGGATGAATAACTATACTATATTGATAATATATAAACAAATTATAAAATCTATAAATTTTAAATTATAAATACAAATTTTAAACAATTATTTTTTATTTTTTTAAAAATAATTTTCAATAATCAATTATATTTAAACTTTTAAAATTATTTAACAATATTATTTTACTTATTTTTAATTCTTTAACATAACTATAATTAATATACATCAACATACAAAAACTTAATTAAAAACATTCAACACACACGTATTCACTGCATTCTGCACATTCAATTTAGGATTAAAAGTTCTTATCAATAATGCTTCACACATCACACGCTCAAAACAATTATCACGATCCTTAGTATTATTCATACATTTATCAACAGTCTCTTTCAACGTTAACAACAAAAACTTAGTATGAAGGATCTTAGTATGAATGAATGTAAATTGACTGATATGTCGAATGACGTAGTGAATATGAGTATTGATACTAACAAACAAGATGAGCCAAAATATACGATGGTATCGCCGTATTCTAAAGGATATAAAGATTTCAAAAGAAAGATTGGTAAACAGCTGGGTACATTGAATTATAGAATTGTTTCAAAATCGTGCAAAGTACGTAGTATGTTTGTTAGTAAATCTCAAACGACGGTTGGATTGTGTTCGGATCTCGTTTATCAATTCACATGTAATGGGTGTAATGCCACATACATTGGAGAGACTTCCCGTCATCTCTGTACTCGAGTTCAAGAACACTGTCGACCGAAGGAGTGTCCAATATTAATGATCATAATAAGTCTGTATGAGAGAAATAGGAATGTCTGATTTTATGCATTGAATAAGTGTGTGTTGAATGTTTTTAATTTAGTTTTTGTATGTTGATGTATATTAATAATAGTTCTGTTAAAAAATTAAAAATAAGTAAAATAATATTTTTAAATAATTTTAGAAGTTTAAATATAATTGATTATTGAAAATTATTTTTAAAAATATAAAAAATAATTGTTTAAAATTTGTATTTATAATTTAAAATTTATAGATTTTATAATTCGTTTATATATTATCAATATAGTATAGTTATTCATCCGTCGGGAATGTAGGTAGCCTGATGATGATAGTGATGCTATCGAAATATATAGTGAAAAAGATGTACGAATGACGATTTTTATTAATAAAATCTTTACCGTGTTTATTTAAGTAATTATTATTATTATTATTATTATTATTATTATTATTATTATTATTATTATTATTATTATTATTATTATTATTATTATTATTATTATTATTATTATTATTATTATTATTATTATTATTATTATTATTATTAAATCTTATTTTCAGACACATTAATTATAAAGTAATTATAAATAATAATTTATTTATATATTGTATTAATTATGTTAATTTAGGGATGAAATCCAGATAGCTCAAATTTTGGCAGATCGAAATTACAAAATATGTAATTTAAAAATTTAAAAATTTTATGATGTGTAACAATAATTTTTCGCAATATTCTTTTTAAGTTAAAAAAATTACCTTTTTACAATTTAAAAATTTTTGGATTTATAAATAATTCTGACTTTACTTTGACCCTTAGAGTCATTTTTATTAAAATTACACAACCCAACAAATAACATTTTTTTAACTCATATTCACGTGAGCTATATTGTGGTAAATAAAAAATACACCAAGGTACAGTTAAATTTAAATGTGCGTGTGTTTTTTTTGTGATTTTGAAATATGTGGACAGAACCAGATGTATTTTTGATTTGTTCCGTCTGTTGGAGTTCGTATAAAGTAGCCCAAAAATAAATTTGAATGCGCAAAACTTTAAATGTGCAAATAAAAAAATGGCAAAACGTTCAAAATTTGAAAATAAATTAAAATTGACGTATTCCGAGAAAAATACCTATATACTAATAGCAAATGTTGGGTCGAACAAGAAAATAATAAAATAAAATTAATGTTGGTCCTCAGAAAGATATTCAATAAATAAAAATTAATTAGAAACATAAATAATTTAGTTATGTGGTACACCTGAACGTTAAACAAGAGTTTAATGAAATTAGACCTTCCAAAATCAATAAAAATAATTAGTTTGAATTAGCAAAACGAAATCTTTGAACAAAGGTGAGTGACCGCCTGCTTGATTTTTTTTCAACAAATTTTGTTCGGGGCCTATATTTGATTTTTTGATTACACGGGAGAAACATCAATATAAAAAGATATGACATGTCAGTTGCGTCAAAAGAGGAATCAACATTATCTTGAACAAAGAGTAAGCGAACTAGATTTTTTCAATTTAAAATTTGTAAAAAGGTAAAATCATACTAAATCTGATAAAAGGCTGGTCTCCATTATGCTCAACCTGCTTTTATATTTTATAGAAAAATGCAGAACAAAATAGTGTAATTGACAATTTTGTGTCGTAACTTGTTGGTATTTAAATAAAGTGTTATGTGTTAGGTTTTATTTTAATAATTGAGACAAGAAACACGAGAGGTCAGAGTTAGTAACGACTTTAATGACCCAACACGTGGTTGTGACTGCGTCACTAATAAGATTATGTACACATTTGTCAGGTTATAGCAGATTGAATATGGAAAAAACTTAGAAATATAACCAAATTATAACTGAGATACATGTTTATTATAATTTTCATCAGTAACTTTTATTCTGGGTGGCATTTGAACAAAACGGAATTAATGCATATCATTGTTTTTCGTTTTCATTTTCATACCTCTATTTAGAATTAATTCAAATTTTTTTATTTTATAATAATTGATAATTACTTTTAGGGTGGATTTTATCAGTTTTAGAGATTACTTTCGTTTTGAAATATGATTACACTCAGGGACGTAGCTAGGGGTGCATAGAGGGCATTTTCCCCAACCCCCAAAAATATATTTATTATCAAATATAAATTAGGTATGTAATATTTTATAACTTAATTGATTTCTATCAAAAGGATATTGATTGTAATAAAATAACTCTTGAATATGAGTTTAAGCTGTGGTACAAAAAATTAACCACTACATTAACCATATGTTATCCAATATTTTATAAAAAATATTATACTCTTCTCACAATATTTTCTACTTTACCGGTATCAACTTGTAGAGCAGTGTTCTATTTCATTACTTAAATACCTGAATTCATATTTAAGGAATACCATGGATGAGAAAAAAGGTTATACGATTTGGCTTTGTTATATAGTCATTAAGACATTAAAATAAGTCCGGATGAAATATTTTCTGAATTAATGACGGGACAAAGACGAATTAATATTATATTGTAATATATTCTATGTATTTGTTAATTATCTTAATTGTTAATTATCTTAAAATATTTTTTTCTATTTTTCCGTGTCAACTTTTAACATTGCTTGATGAATTGCAATAATTAATAATTTTAATTTTGATTAATCATTTTTTTTAATTTCCACAGTAAATGGCACAAATAATTATTACTCCCTCTGTCCAAAAATGATAGTCCAGTTGCATTTTAGCCTTTTTCCCAAAATGATTGTCAATAGAGAATATAAAAATTTGAACTGTTTTGTAAAAACACATTAAATAATTTTATTTTATTGAGTGAACAAATAACAAAACTGCATTTTAAGTGGTTGAGTGGCTTCAAAGAAATTACGATTTAAAGTCAAACTGGACTATCATTTTTGGACAGAGGGAGTATATTTTTTTTGTTTTTGAATTTGAGCAAAATAATTTGTATAAATGATAAATTTGTAATTGTAAAAATAATAACGACTTAACATTACAAATAATTTTCTATTTTAAAAAAATACTATATAATATACTATATAATATATACTATATATACTATATATACTATATATACTATATATACTATACTATATATATACTATATACTATATATATACTATATATATACTATATATATACTATATATATACTATATATATACTATATACTATATATACTATATATACTATATATATATATATATGTGTGTGTGCGTGTGTGTGTGAATTAAAAACCATCTACTAGTTTTAATTTAATAGGAAACATTTTATAATTTTAATTAAATACTTTTGTAAAAATTATTCCAAAAATTAAATATTAAATAATATCAATTTTAATGCGATATTAGCCATTTTTATTGATTAGATTTTATCTCAAGACAAATTATATTTTTCATAAATTTCTTGAAAAAACCTATTTTATCTTCTCTTTAAAATTTTATTACAATAAGCTAAAGCAATTTAACAGTAATAAATATTTTGTCTTTAAATACTAGATCTCTAATTGTAACATTTGAGTCATTTTATAATGTATTTTTCATGTTATATTAAGGAAATCTTTTACTTTAATATACATTTTTGTCATAAAACTTATTTTGATTATTTTAAGTACTTTGCAGTGAAATTTATTTATTGATTTCAAGGAATGTATTTTAAATTAATTATAAAAAGTGATTTTGTGCACGAATTTATTATAAAATTTCATTTATTTTCATTTTGACAAAATATCAAATTTTTTTTTATTATTAAATGATGGTTTTTTGGTGGCAGCATGGATTATATGTTATACAAGTAATTGATAAGAATAAGCCTTTGTTGCCGATATGTATTAAATTAAATGAGAAAATGTTCGTATATAATATAACCCTTTTCAATTTCTTAGAATTTAGATGTTCAAATACTTGCCGAAATTCTTTTTTATATTCATTTTCTGATTTTTTATTGGTCTAAATTTTATTAAATAAAATTTTAAATTACTGAGAGTTTAAAAAAAAATTATTTAATACTCTCTAAAACATTTTATTCACTTAAATTGATTTAATTATAATTTCTTATTTAAATTTATTGTATAATACATATTTGCAACAAAGGCTTATTCTTATAATTACCTTGTTTAATATTTTATTATTATACTTAACAGAAATGAAAAATATTTGATCTTTAGTCTAAATGAAAATAAATAAGATATCTAAAACTGATTTTACTGATTTTATTATAAAAAATTTAATTTTTATTAATTTTTATTTATATTTTATTTATTTTTATTTATTTATTTATTACCCGTTTTAATTTTAATTATTTTTTTTAATTTTAATTATAATTTATTTACGTATGCAACTATAAAATATAAACTACTTGCATTTAAATATGTCTTAAATATATATTTAATTATTTAAATTTGGTTACAGTTACGATGCTAATACGCAAAGTTTCAAATGAATTAGTTAAATTTCATTTAGAAAATTTTAAATATTTAATAGAGAGGTTTTAGGACATTGGATAAATTATGCATTTTATTCAATAGTAAAAGTCAATTTTTTTTTAATAAAAATTATGGTGTCCATATGCCGATAATTTGCATATAGTACAAATGCATTGGATTTTGTTTTTATTATATGTTAATTAATTTGGTAAAGTAATAAACGTTAGAGGGTGTACAAGGTGTCTATTCTATTCTTTAACAATGATTATTACCGAGAAATCTATGAAGATGACGCCAAAAATAAAGAGTTGAGAAACGTCGTTCCTGTTATTACAAATCAAATATCCAGCAACGAAGTAACTGTAGACAGTGTCGGAAAACTTGTTAGAAATTAGTTTATTTAATATTTATATGAGATACATATATACATGACGCTTGCAAATGCCAGACTGAGCCAAATAAGACCTGATTTGACCATTATGATTTTTGAAACATTTCCCAATTAATTCTTAGTTTTACAACATCAATTTTTCCCAGCATTTCACTAAGCACATAAAGATTTCCTTTTATTGTTCTCGTAAGTATTAATATATCTTCAAAATACGTTATCCCTCCTTTTCCACAGATTGTTTAGTACTTTTGATATGAGTTTCTGGAATGTCCCTGGTGCAGCTGCAATGTTGAATGGTAATCCGTTTAAAACAATCTTATTATCCACACCTTTGATATAAATGACGTCTTCTCTTGTGATATTTTATATAGTCAACGTTTGGTATTGGAAAACATATATTTTTTTTATGTTATTTTTTTTACTCTAGGTTCCTTGTTGTTTTTTATATTCTTGGCTATAAATATATTGGTTGTCTTTTGGATTTTATCATTATTGGATCTTTATTTGTAACCATTTTGTGTTCCATGAGGTCAGCACATTTAAAATATCTATCATTAATACCTACATATTTTCTAAAAGTTTTGTATTTTCTGCAATTTTCACTTTCTCCAATGAGTACTGTATTCTTTAGTTGTCTGTTATTTTTCTTTCGAACCTTGCTTCAATATCTCAAATAAATTCATCTTCCATGTCCCATACCAGTTGGTTTCCAAATGTTTTTTGTAATTCTACCCTTTTAAAAACTTTTGAAAAGAGGTTCTAAACCGCAATTACTATGTGATTAAATTATCTGTCAATTATCCTTTTGACTTCACCAATACAATTCTTTAAGAATTTTCCATTATTATTTGAATATTTTGGAGTTTATTGTTTGAGGAGGTAGTTCTATATAATAATACTTCTTTCATATCTTCTGTACCCAAATCAATTGAGCCAACATACCAAAGAAGTATTATTATATTTATCCTTCCAGGACAGTTCGGAAATCAATTGTTATATAATATCGTTGGAAAAGGCTTTTTTTCATTTGGTGGCGGACGTTTTTTATATAATTTTATAATTTAATTATAATAAATTGTATTTGAGTAATTAAGATAAATATTAATATTAATATTAATTTTGATTTAAATTTGAAAAATATACAGATTTCCAGAAATCTTTTTTACTTCTCGAGTCTCCTTTTAAAATTGTCAACTTTTATAGAATTCTTTGACAAGTGATGCTGTCACATTAAATAGTTAATGAAAAATTCCAAATCTATTCAGACTGATTAAACCACTTGGGAACTTGGAATACTAGAATTATGACAATAGTAATGAATTTTTAAACCCATTAAATAACTTATCATTTTTATTTAAATTTGTCAGTTTAAAAAGTTTAATTTACTGTCAAAAATATAAAATTAAAAACTCTATTGATTGGCTAAAAAAATTAAATTAAATTAAAATAATAGTAATAATAATAATAAGAAGAAGAAGAAGAAGAAGAAAAAGAAGAAGAAGAAGAAGAAGAAGAAAAAGAAGAAGAAGAAGAAGAAGAAGATTAATAATAATAATAATAATAATAATAATGATTGTTTGTTTAAATATTTAATTTTTTAAAAATATTAAAATTTAGTAAATTGAATATATTATAGATGTTTAATAAAAAATAAGAATAAGTATAAAAGAAAATTAAGTAAAAGAATTGTTTTACATTACCAAAAATCAGCCTTTTATTAATTTTGAGCTCTGACAAAAATGAATAAGATACAGTCAGAAAAAGGTAATTAAAGGGTAATTAAAATTCAGTTACACTTTGATGCATTAATTTTATTTATTTATTTTTTGAATATATGTATATAATAAATAATAGAAAAAAATAACTTTTTTCAACTGAAAATCTTATTTTGATTTTATTAAATTATATAATAATAAATACACAATAATATCTAATAAATATATATAAATATATAATAAGTATAAAATAAATAATAGAAAAATAACTTTAATTTAACTAATAATCTAATCTGAATTTTATTGGATTATTTTATTAAATATTTTTATTAAAAAAAATATTTAATTAAAAATGTAATTTTTGTGAGAGAAAAGTAATAAATAGATAATTAATTTGTTAAACAAGAATATAGAGAGATTAGCAGTTTCTCCTCCTATTTTTGATGCTACATTCATTCCATCCTCATATAAATCAAACCCGTTCAACTGTAGAAACAACCGATTAGATTAGATATTCATTTGTAATCTTACTTTTGGAAAATGATTAATTAATTAACATTTGTTAAGGAACCAGTGAATTTATTTCTATATAAAGTTTTCACGACATCTTTGATTAAATAATTTGAAAATTAATTTCCCCAAACTTTGGACTGCAGCCCCTTAGAGAGCTTTGTGGCTCTATACAAAAGACCGCGGTATGAAAAGACGGAAATTCTGATTTATTACATCGTTCTGCATTTTCAAATATTCAAATGTTTAGAATTGTTTTTAAAAAATCTGAACTTCTTACAAAAATTAATTTAGCCTAAACAATATTTAGTGTTGCAAAATTTTTTTGATGAAAAAGGCAAAATTGGTATAATGTTGTCAAGAAAAAACATTTAAATTGCAGTATGCAAATTTGCATAATGTTAATTTTCTATTTGTTTTTCATTTCCTTTGACGTTTGTAAATTGAGCTAGCAACAACATTAATAATATAATATCCGTCATTAATTTGTTTGTTTGTTTGTACGTGTGTCATATCAAATCGATTAATAATATAATATTTAATATAATATATAACCTTTTTAAACGACCCGGTTTTCTCGCATGGACAACTCTACTTAGCTTTATCGAGATCAAGGAATCGTGACAACATAAAAATATTTGTCACTCCAGGGCCATAATAAGGAAAGTTGCTAAAAAATAGAAGGGATAAATAAAATTTTGACAAGTTACTTGAAAAATTAAAAATATAAAATTTACAAAAAATTTAACTTTATTTTTATTATCATTTTAACTTTTCCCGTCATGCTTGATGGGATATTATACTAGATTAGAAATATTTTTGTTAAATAAAGATTTGAAAATAACTTTTGTCTTTAGTCATAAATTCATTAAAAAATGCATTTTGTTCTGTTGATTTTTAAGTTATGCTGATATTATCATCAAACAGAAGTAAAACGTTCCCAGTAGTTTTTAAAATCCCTACATAACACTTTAAAATTGGAAATATATATTTTTGACTTGCATGTTTTAATATGCTCAATAATATTACTGTTTTCAATCAATTGAACATGCTCTCGACTCATGTACAGAAATGAACAGCAGCCTTTTCAATGAATGAGGTATTACACCCATTATAAATAAAACGATATAAAAGATCAGAACATAGACTAAATGGTGTCATATATTTATTAGTGAATATATTAGTGAACAATCAAGACTTTTAAGTTATTTTGACAATATTTTTTAAAATGCTTTTCCAAATTTTTTAAACTCTTGAAAAAACGGTAAAACTATAATAAAAAATACACAAACACACAGAAATTTGCCCGCGAATAAAAATAACAAAATAGTGGTAAAGGCTATTGAAGTGTTATATTTATATAAAATGTTTTCTCTCTGAAAGAGGACTGTTATGTAAGGTAACAACTTAGTTAATAAATTCTATTTCATTTTGAAATAATTACGCGTATTAATATTTAGGATATTAGAAACGGTTATGTGATTATGATTATAAAACATGAGGCTTGATTCATCAAAGGTTCATACATGTAACAATTCATACATTCATACAAACAACAAGCAATTTATTATTAAGTACTTATAAGTACCAGCCTTTTTCGATTAGTTGAAATTTTAAGCTAATGTGACCAACTGTTAGAAGAACATGTAGAGTTGTATAAGAATACAAAAGGAGAGTGTAAATTCATTTACACCGGGCATTTAATAGACTGTCGACTGTCAACAACCGCCCATCAACAAGCTGGTTGATCATTTTCAGAAGTAGCATGATCACTTGGAGTTGTAGATTCAACGTTATTAATCAGCTTTCAGAAATGTATAGGCGTTGAGAAGTGCCCAGTGAATGTAACAAAAATTGAAAACCATAAGATAGTAGATATCGGGTAATTTAGACTACTCTGAAATGAAGTTTCGTATTTTCTCTGAAAGCACCGTGTATAAGCGTTTCAATGATGTATATAATATTACCGTACTTATTGGCTTCTTGATTCCCGGTGTTTTATAGTTTTTTTTTTATATATTCATACCCTGAAATCAAGAAAATGACATATTTATTTATAAATTTGTTTTAAATACAATCGTGTCATCTTTAAATACAAAAAAAGATTATCACATATGTAAAAATTATGTTTTTGAATTAAACATTTGGATTAGAAACGGAGGGAGAGAGGCAAATGTATTTTTGCACACAAAAATCCCAAAAACAAAAATTAATTTGTAAATTGAGAATTATTGAAATTATTAGTACAAAAAATTAAAAATCAATTGACATTGTATTTATTAAAAAATTTGACTATGAATCTGTAAATATTTACTGATTCATAGTCAAGCCTTTTAATAAATACAATGTCAATTGAAAATAAATCAGTGGTGAAAATTGAAAAGTGTTCTCATAATAAAAATTAATTAAAACTATTTCGCATTGGAAAAATAAAACTAGTAAATAAATAAATTGTTTAATTAAATTAAAAACTATACTTTTATCAAAGATTTTTATAATTTTTATAATAATTTAATCACAAGGAAATAGATGGAGAAAATCAAATAGTAAAGATATGGGACACCGAGTTGTCTGACAAATTTTAGAAATCTCAAATTTATAGTCATTTTGCAAATATTCCTATGCTAAATTAAAAGGCAAAGATTTGTGAAATATTTTTAGAAATTAAAGTAAAAATATTTCCAAGACCTTGTTTAGTTTTTTTAATAATATATTCTTTCGTTATTAAGAGTTTTGCATTTATATATAATTTCAATAAATATTAATGGGTTTAATTTAAAATAAGAAAATTATATAAGATTAATTAAAAATAATTCAATTGGTATATTTCGAATGATATTGTATGAACAAATTTATTTGAAATATAAGCACAAATAATAATAATAATAATAATAATAATAATAATAATAATAATAATAATAATAATACTAATAATAATAATAATAATAATAATAATAATAATAATAATAATAATAATAATAATAATAATAATAATAATAATAATAATAATAATACTAATAATAATAATAATAATAATAATAATAATAATAATGATAATAATAATAAATATAATTATTCACATAATGTATTAATGTAAAGATTTTTAATTTAAATGTTATATTTCATTGTCATTTAATTATGTTATATGTAACAACATCTCCCTTTAATTGCAATTAAACAATTAACATTAAAAAGTAATAAAAAAATATGTTACAACAGTCCCCCTAATTGCAATTAAATTTTTATTTTTGACTGACCATCCAAGTTTTAATTATTTTCCAAGTTATTTTCTTTCTGATTCTCTTCTAAAATTTACATACACTTTAATTACTAATCCCAGCCTTTTTAGAAGAATGATTAGTAAGTGTTGTGTTCTAAAACTCAAGCTAAGCAAGCTTGATCAGTGATCAAGAGTAGATAACTCAAGCATATCCATGGAAATTTTGGTTTTTTTATATTTATAGAAATGGATAATAATAAAATATGTAATTAATTTAATTGCATTTTAATGTTAATTGTTTAATTGCAATTATGGTTGCTGTTGTTATAGATAGCCGTTAATTTTATATTTTAATTATTAAAAACTTGGTTGTGAAAATCATAATCAAGTTATATAAAATCATAAATATTTATTAATAATTTTCATTTGAAATTAATATAATAATATTAAGATGAAAAAAACTATTAAATTAAGTGAACACGGTGATAGATGAAAACACATTTATAATTATATATTCATTGTGGCAGAAATTCACATAAATGACAATAAATGGTTATTTTTGAGTTGGAACATAGAAAAAAAAGTCGAATTTTATTTAATATCTTATTTTCAGTAAAAACTTCTAGTAAAAACTCATAATTCAAGAAACGAGCAAAGTTCATATTTACGAAAAAAGCTACTAGGACTGAAATATCATTTGAGCAGTTGAGACTCGCCGGTTAGAAGGAAACTAATTTGATAAATAAACGTTCACAGATTTGATGATTGAAAACTTAATTGCCTGGATGTCAACAGTTGGGTGATTTGGTAAATAGCATTTTATAATGTAATTTTCAATCTTTATTTGAGTTTTAATTGTTGATCATTTGATATTATGACATTAGTTATAATAATAATAATTATAGTAATAATAATAATAATAGTAATAATAATAATAATAATAATAATAATAATAATTATAGTAATAATAATAATAATAGTAATAATAATAATAATAATAATAATAATATAAAATCACCAAATAAGTAGAATAAATATAACATTGTTATATAATTCGACCGTTTTCAGGCTAAGAATCGTATTAATCAAAACTAAATGAAAATAATAATATTCAAACCAATTAAAAACTAATAATCGTAATCAAAGTGTATCACAAAAACAATTTAATAAAATTTTGAAAAACATTTTATAATCATATAAAACTTATTTAATTTTAAAAACGCACAAAAATTGTTAACATTGTCATACATCAAAGGTCTTAAAATTAACGACTTACACAGCAAGAGGTATTATTACAATAAAATTATATATTCAAAAGAATTTGTTTGAAATAATAGCAACAAAAAATTCCTTAGACTTAATAGTAAATTTTCTGTTTTAATTAATAAATGTTACTTACCAAAAAAGAAAGTGAGTTTAGATTATTTCTATTCAAAACATTTGATTATTTTCCCAAGCAAGTTATAAATAACATTTCCCAGAAACTACACTGTTTAACTAAAGAAAATGTTTTTTACATTATAATAAAATATAAAATATATATTTTTCAGTTTATGGCATTTATTTGTTACTTTATTATTGTAATTGAACTATAAAATGAGCAATATTTTCAATCCATCCTTAAAAACGCAAATTTTCACTCGATTAAAACAATAAATTTTCCATCAATTCAAATTATATTGTTTGGTAATTGAGTTTCTGTTTTCTACTCTTTTATCCTAATTTGATTCATTTCATTGTTCTACATTTGTCATAGTTCCATCAAAATAAATGGAATTTAGAGTTTAAACGAGAGTCCCATTAATAAATTAAATAAAGTTATTCATTTTCTGTAGACCCTATATTATGACAATTGAGAGATAAATGAGTATATTCTTTTATTAGACTGTGAGAAGTATCAATGTTAAAATTATAAAAATTAAAATTCTTTTGAAAATACTAACAAGGTATTTGGTTATTAAAAGTATTAAATCAAATTTTGAAAGGATTTAAGAATTTTTAAAATTAAAAATATTTTTTAAACGATATTTTATTAATATGCATTTTTTTATTTATCAATTAATTTAATATTTATTAGATTTTAAAAGTTTTTATAAACTAATTATATAACTAAAGAAATTTTTAATACATGTGAAAAACAACAACAACTCATTTCTACAAAATTTACCACCCAAACTATATGAAAACATTCAAAATACACGTACTTGCAGCATTTTTACAAATTAATGTTCGGATTCAACAATTTTTTCAACAATATTAAACGTTACCAATAGTTATCGGAATTTTGTATAATTTTAAAATAAGTCATATCTATTCTACTCATACTAATTATTGTTTTCTCTAATATTTTGTTTACAAGCTAAAGTACAAAGATTAAAGGACGCCAATTCAGTGTATTCAACACCTTCCAACCGGAGTTTTAGACTAATTAACAAACATATTGCGTTTACACGAGTTAAAGACGATGTCATAATTCAGGTTCCTTAACTTCTTACTTATTCTTTTCTAATGACTTTTAAAACCTTCTGATTATGACAACAGTAACATAAATTTAGGCTTATTATTTTTATACACATTAATATTGTTATTAATATATACATACCTCTGCATAACTTAATTCTATTTCATAGCCTAATTCCAAAAGTTAAAAGTCTCTATAATACACGTTGGTGAGTTCATCAGTTGATGACTCAGCATTTATGACAATGTGAAGTTATTTACTTCATTTCATTTAATCAATTTTACAAGTAAGTTTTTTAAATTTAAGTAACTTTTAAGGTTTGAATTTTAATTTATAAAATTATGAGATCACTATTCAAGCTTTTAAATTTTACTTGTAGTCAACATTTTGATTATAAATTATTTTTAATTAATTTTCAGGGTTTTTTTAGGATTTTTATGAATATGAATTTATTTCGAATTATTTCGATAAAATGTAAGTTAGATTAATATTTTTAACTATAAATAAATAAATAAATCATCAAACACATTTATTCTTTTAAGACATTTAAGAAAGAATGAGTAGTTTTATTAGTAGTAAATTAGTATTTTAGAATAGACATCTGATTTTTTTGGCTTAAATAAAATTGAAACACCTTTTAATGTGTTTTTTATCCTAAAACTTATTTTTAAATAAGAATTTTTGGGATATTTTAATGCATCTATTTCTTACAATTTTCCTTTTACAATTTTTATTTCTTGATATTCATGAAATTGATTTGTCATTAAATAATGTTTACTTGAAAGAATAACGGAGGATCTTTGAAGCTCATATTATTTACTATTTAATTAGTGACTGGGTGCAATATCACAGAATACTGTATTTAATAGCCCTTCTCAAACCTTGACAATGATGGAATAATGATCACATTTTTCCATACTGCAACTTTGACTATAAACTAAATAAAATGGACAATTTACAGTACATTATTATGTAATTATTAATATTTATTCCTGAAAATCTATCAAGTGTTTCTTAAATTTGTTTTTATGAAAAAATACTATAAAATATTTTAGCTTAAACGAGAAAGGGAAATTTGATTGACAGTTGAAACTGGCTAAACATTCACTGAAACTTTCTGTTTGAATTTAATTCCGTTTTGGAAAATAATAATTGTTTTCTAAATTTTATTTATTTTGTTTTTGAAATATAATATTCAACTTCTGCAAGTTCTTTCCTTAGTGACTGATTGTATCCAGAAACTATGTTTAACAAAGTTTTCTTAGTTAAATATCTCATTATTATTTATTTTTATTATTATTATTGTTATTGTTGTCATTATTATTATTATTATTATTATTATTATTATTATTATTATTATTATTATTATTATTATTATTATTATTATTATTATTATTATTATTATTATTATTATTATTATTATTTTCACGTAACTATAGTATTAATCTGATATACAATGTGTAATTGCAACGGATTAATTTGACAGACAAAGATTGAATTGATTATAGAATATATTCAAAAGAATTAAAATTAATAAAAATTATTGAAAATTCTTTAAAATAGTTATAAAATATTAGAAAATAGTCCTAACTCAATTTAGAGAATAAAATTTTTATAAAAATGTTTTCAAACAACATTAATAAAATTTTGATTTGTATTCTGTGAATCAAAATTTAATTGTGATTTTCTCCAAGTATTTTAAAAATAAAAACTATTTAAACTTTTGAAGATGTTGAAAAAATATTTTTTGTATTTTTTTTGTGGCACGCATTGAAATAGAAACGGGATGTGGAACTTTTATTGAAAAATCAAAGCCCATTTTTCTTCAATAATTGCCTTTTTGGAACTTTTGAATCGCCGCCGGAAGTGTTCGAACCACAATTGGTTTTATATAGAAGAATGAAGTCTATATACCAGGGATGAGTAACATGAGGCCCGCCAAGCATTTCTAAAATTTAATTTATTTTATCGACTTTCTCTCATCAATATATTGTTATAAAATTAATTATAATAAAATGGTAGTACATTTTAAACGGAAACAATTTTTGTGACGAGTTACTCACTTGTCGGTTACTTGTTCAAACATGCTACGCAACGTCTGTGCTTGTTTGTGTTTGCTTCTGTCACACAATCAGTCAGAATGGTAAGCTGTTAACTAGCAATTTTAGCAATTCTTGTGTTTCTTGAAAGGTGTGAGTGCAATATTATTATCAAAAATGTGATATTAGTGTTTTTTATTCAAAATTAAGTTTTCCTACAATTTTTTAACTTTCAAATTTTTAATCTTTAATAGCATGTAGGAAAAGAAAACAAAAATACAGATGAGCACAGGTATTTCCAAGAGAAGTGGAAATTTGATTATTTTTTCACTTTCGTCAAAGATAAAGCCGTATGCTTAATATTCTCAGAGACTGAGTCGACATTAAAAGAATAAAAGAAAAAACAGGCTATTTTTAAAAATCGAGCTATTTTATCAAATACAGCATTAAAGGTTAGTTTTGTTGTCAGTCAAATACTGGCAAGAAAAATGAAACCCTTTGTAGATGGAGAAATGATTAAAGAATGTCTGACAGCTGTTGCAGAAATAGCATTTCCTGATAAAATAAATATTATTTCAAACAAATATTATTTCAAACTCAAGACTTGTCCGAGAACATAGCAACAACGCTTCGTGAACGAATTGCAAAATTCGAATACTGTTCTTTGACGCTTGATGAGAGTAGTGATATTAGCGATACATCACAACTGGCAATATTTTTACGTGGTATTGACACCAAATTTAATATTACCGAAGACTAGTGTTCACTGATTCCAATGTAAGGGAGTACAACCGGCAAAGACCTGTTCGATGTTGGAAAATTTTTCAATTTTATTAGAAAATATTATTGGTATATCGACAGATGGAGCACGAGAAATGTCAAGAATGGAGGTAGGAGTATCGGGAAGGCTATTTCAAGAAATTAAGAAGGTCAGAGGAAGGGAAATATTAGTTAAACAATGCATAATTCACCAGGAAAATTTGCGTGCGAAAGGATTGAGTTTGCCAAATGTCACAGTACCAATAATTAAACTAATTAATTTTTTAAAGTCGCTCGCGTTAAATCACCATGAATTTAAAGAATTCCTGAAAGATTTAGAAATTGAATATGGTGACGTGGTTTATAATACCGAAGTACGTTGGCTTAGTAGAGGTGCAATGCTAAAAATAGTATACATCATAAAAAGCGAAATATAATTGTTCTTGGATATGAAGAGATATGCCTTTCCTCATTTTGGTAATAAAGAATGGATGTGCAATCTTGAGTTTCTTATCGACATGACCCTGCATCTTAATGACCTTAAGGTGGAACTTCAAGGCAAAGGACAATTTATTCACAATTTGTATGATAAAATTCAGGGCTTTGAGCGCAAATTAAAATTGTGGAAACAGCATCTTTTGCATGTGTCTCACTTTTCACATTTAGAAAAAGAAAACGTTACTACTTCTCAAAAATACGCACAATATATAGACATTTTAATCAATGAAATGTTTAATGCTGAGGAAACAGCGGTATCCAATGTTTTCCGCGCCATTTAATATCGATGTGAATACAGTTCCTGAAGACTTTCAAATGGTAGTGACTGACATGCAGAATAATACCGATTTAAAAAATGTATTTTTCTCAGTAAACATCGAAAATATTTATAAATCGTATGTGAGCCCTGAGAAATTTCCGCTTTTGACGAAAAATGCAAAGCAAATTATGTACGTATGTTTGCGAACAATTATTTTCAACCATGAAATTAATCAAAAATGACCACCGATCTAGACTGAGTGATGCACGATTAGAAAGCTGCGTACGTGTAGCTACCTCATCAATTCCGGCTGATATTGGTCAGCTTGTATCGAAAAACATTGCCATATTTCTCATTAAAAATTTCAAATTCGTTTTATTGTTCTTTTCTTGTTTGTTTTTATTTTGCATGAAAAATTTGTATATGAAATCTTTACTTTTTTGAAATTTTATATTTTTTTATTCTAATTTTGACTATGTATTAATAAAGTGTTACTTTATATGCGGCCCGCCAAACAAATTTAAAATTTAAATTGGCCTGTTGATTAAAAAGGTTGCTTACCCTGCTATATACTCTTGTTGTTTTTTTATGTTTAAATATACCGTTCCAGTTCGTTTCTTTTCGTACTAGGTCCGGGTACTTATAACTGCTGACCATAATTGTGAGTTTATTTAGATAAATTTCTTTAATTTGTTAGTTTAAATTTTATTTTTTAAACGTCATGTTGGATGGTTTTATATTTAAAAAGGGCGTTTATGGTAATCAGGGTTATTTTATACAAAAGATTTTTACTAATGAAAACTTGCAGAAGTTTTATAATAAACTTATTTTGTTATATAATATAAATTATTTTATTTGTTTTTGAATTAGGCAATTATTTTTTTACTCATGTTTGCTAAGGTCTCGGTGATATATAGGGGTGGAGTCCAGGAGCTCGAGCTGTCAGGTTAGTAAAATAAGTAATAGTAAGCAATGGTAAACTTTTATGGTAAAGTATTTTTATATTTTTATTTTCAAATATTGCATGGGTATGTTTTTTGAATAATATTTAATTATTTAATTTTAAATAATGCACTTTGAAATATTTTTAAAAATTGTATATATTTAATGTTATTTTATACTTTAATGAATTACTGTATTAAAGTTTTTATAATTTTAGGTGAGAACTATATTTTTAAATTAAATAAATTTTGTAATTAATAATTATAAAAGAAATTAACACAAATGTTCTGTTTAAAATTTGTTTTTGAAATTTTTAGTCTCTAAAATTAACACTTATAATTTAATACTTTATGAATTTCGTTGTGTAGGTCTAACAATTAATTAAGAAACAAGAAATGAAGAAACCTAAAGAATTGACATTATTTTTCGTAAGTTATGATGAATGTACATTTCAGGCAGTTATGAAAGATGTGTTTATACATTTGTTTTATTTTTGACTAATTTAACTATTTTCTTTTGTTTTTAATAATAATAATAATAATAATAATAATAATAATAATAATAATAATAATAATAATAATAATAATAATAATAATAATAATAATAATAATAATAATAATAATAATAATAATAATAATAATAATAATAATAATAATAATAATAATAATAATAATAATAATAATAATAATAATAATAATAATAATAATAATAGTAATAATTAAAAATATAATTTAAAGTTAATTAATCGAGATCTTTATATATTTTGATAAGAGTTAAAGAATTATTGTTCATAAATCCCTTGTAGATATTTACAAAAGGTGTTGATAGGCAAACAATGCTAGAATTATAAAAACAGAAATTATAAAAGATTATGTCATTACTCAAATAATTGTTTATTAACTATTTGTAAACAATTTTTGTTGATGTTCAATAATTCTATAGCTAATTTGTATGTTGATTTTTAGTAAAAAAACAAATTTGCAAAAATAAAGCCAATAATCAAATTTAAACAATTAATATTGAACATTTATTCGGTTTATTCGGAATATTTTATTTTTTGTTTCCTGTCCAATCATAAGAGAATTTTTCAATGGAAATTGTTGAGAGATAACAGAGATAATTCTATTATCAGAATTGAGATCTAGATTCAATTCAATTGGAGCTGCGTCGTGGAAGGCACTTGTTGGCGGGGAAAACCTTTTTCCCTGTTTCCCTGGATTTAAAATATTGAAATACAATAAAGATACCAATGTGAATAATATAGTTTCAAAAAAAGTGTTTTATAAAAATTTTTATTTAATTTTTGGAAAGTTTTTTAGGAAATGAGAAGGAGTTAATATTGTTCATTTAATATTGTTCCTCGAGAAAAATAAAATTTCACATTTACATTATTTCAAATCAAAGGGAAAATATTTGGTATTTTTTTGACAAAAAAATCCTTAAGGATAAATTATATGACGAGTAGCCACAAATTAAGGTCTATTATAAAATACAATTTAGCCATATATAGAAAAATTATATGCACACTTACTTGAAATAAGGACTTTAATTATTGGCGACTGGCATAACTTATGTGCGTTTAATATCGAAAAAAATATCAACCATAAAAAAATGGTTTATGAAACTCTCTCTATATTTCACTCTCTTAATTCCAACATATTTTAGAAATAATTGCGTTATCTCTTTAATCCAAAGTTAATGAATAGATAAGAATTTATATTGAAATAAGGAAATAACACTAGATTTGATATATCAATATTTATTTTAATTAATCCACTTTCCGTGATCGGATCGATCTGAAAGTTTGATAGCATGCAGTGTTCTCAACAGCAAATCTACTTACCAAATGTCAGCTCAATCCAATCACGGAAAGGTTAATTTGGCCTCACAAAATTTGCTTGGCACAATTAATCAATCAAACGCGAAGTTAATATAGATAGAGTAAAAATAGACAATTATTTTCGTGACAAAATAAAATTCGAACACAACAATGAAAATTGTAATCTTGTTAGATATTTTGAAAATGATGATAGATTATAGGAAATTATGGAAAATATAGAAAAAGGATTTGTAAATATAATTTACTATTGAAATATTCAATTTAAAGTTAAATATTTTCGGATACTTGCAAATTGATATAAAAGATTGATCGAAGTCACAGAACAGGGAGAAACTTACTTGAATAATTTATAAAACAATTTCCAAAAATATTAGTGAACGAAAAAATAGAAATTCAGTAAATCTTCCTTTTTTGAAAATAAATGACAAATGGCCAGAAATTGAAGATAAATACAATAGCTTAATTTATAAATAAACGCTACCCAAACATTTTTTTTGAAATATTTTGATAGCTTTCCTGTAATTATTAAGTAGGATAGTAAAAACTAGATATTATAGATTTACTATTATTATTTTATTAATTTTTCTTATAAAAATTATTTTTAAAAATTTTTATTTAAAAATTCAATTATATATCAATTTATACTGAAGATTTTAAAATATTCAATTATAATATAATTTTAATAGAATTTCTAATTTTTACAATCTACAAAACTTTTAAAAAAAATTGAAATTTAAAATTATATAACTTAATAATTTAATACATTTGAAATCAACATCAATTCATAGCTCCACAATTTACAGCAAAAACTATTTAAAAACATTCAATTTACACGTGTTCACAGCATTTTACACAATAGATTTTCTGATGCAATGATTTTATCAACAAAGACTCCCATTGTCCCCAATAATTATTAAAATATTTTAATAAAATTTTAAAATTAGATATATCTATTTTACACACTTTATTGTGTTCGCATTTGTTGGTCGATTACTTTGGTGGCCAATGTTCACGGAGTCGAATACAGAGGTAACGTGAAGTCTCTGTAGCGTGTGTAGCATTAGAACCAATACATGTAAATTAACAAACGAGATCCTAACACGATTCAACCGGAGTACATATGACGTACTTTACATGAATTAGACACAATTTTATCATATTATTTACCCAATTGTTTGCCTTTCTTTCTCTTATAATCTGAACGAAAAGATTTTTGAAGAGCTATAAAAAATGTGTTGTAGATAAAAATTTAATAAATTCTCCTTTGTTGAAAATAATTCATATATACCTAGAAATTTGTAATAATTTCATTAAAATATTATTAACATTAAAAATTTTAAAATCTTTTAAAAACTGTAAATTTTAATGAAAAATGCTACCTCTAAATTACTCATTGTCCCATAATATTTGCCTTTGATGCACTTTATCTATGATAGTTGGTGTAACAACAAATTTTCGGCATAATCTTTATCAAGTGTTAGTCAAGCACTAATGAAATAAATAAGTTTAATCTAATTGGTTGAAAAATTATAGATTTGTTTTGGAGCACTTGAAATTAATTTCGGAGAAAAAAAATCAATAAATAAGGATTCTTGTCAAATGTATTTTCTATTGCGGTTCAACTCATTAATTGAAATTATTCCATTATTCAGTCAGTTGTAGAAATCTCAATTATTTCGTAGAATCGCACTAAATTAGAATTTGAAAATTCTGCTAATTTAATTAAAATATTGATTTGCGCTATTATGCTGCAGCATATGGTGTGATTTATTGGAATTCTTAAAACAATAACAAATGAAAACATTTCGGGACAAATTAATTTCACCAATTTTGGAAAAATATACAAAAGAAAATCTAAAAATAAAATTTAGAATATTTTTTCATTTTACTGATTTTTATATAGTAAAATTTATGTAAAAAATCATTTTATTTATTAATTATTATTTGTTTTTTATTAGCTAATTAAATTAATAATAATAGAAATTATAATGAAAATTATTTTATTTAAGTAATAATGACTTCGACTTGTAAAGTTTTATCAGATCTTTTATAATACTATTTAGTAAAGGTTTTGTTAAATGTGTGGAGGATATCTGAATAATAAAATAAAATCATTGAGATATGTAAAATGATTGGAGGAAATGGATAAAAATTAACGGGAATACTGTTCCAGAATTTTCAGAGATAAAAGTAAAAGAAAATTACGAAAAATAAATGAAACTTAAACAGTAAAACAAATAAGATAATTAAGTAAGTACAGTAAGTACAAAGTTTAAAAACGAAAAAAAATTGGAAAATAAAATGTCTTATCTCAACAACTTGTTCAAGATAATCGACAAATCACTATTGAAGTCTGAGGTCGGTTTAGAAACCAAAAGTGGAAAAGTGAATACAACAGAAAATTATTTTTAAGTATCATTCAATATTAAAGCTAAACACAAATTAAATTGAAGAAGGAAAAAGTGAGAGAAGAAAAGCAAAACAAAAAGACGAAATATTATATAAAATTATTGAATAAAAAGTGTTGCCGACCATTTCAAATCAAATTATAGTTAAAGCTATTTATTAGGAGTATCAAGTATTTTCAAGCTAAAGCAGAGAAAGCAATTAAATCGATTCTTCCGATTATTGAAACTAAAAGCAGTAAGTAGGTAGTTATAAATTCCAGACCCGTAAATAATAATGCTATTCTTTCAAGAGAGTTACAATATTGAATCATTTTATGTCTTTGTAGATTTGTAATTAATTTTGATGATCAATTAAAGTTTATATTGTCTAGAATTCGTTCAATTTGTTGTGAACTAAAACATCGCTTTGGAATTAGATCAATAATTAAAAATTTCACATTTCATCGACAATCTCAAAAAATGTATAAATATTTAAAATAAATATTTATATGTAATTATTATGTTTAAATTATAATTATTTTTAAGAAGATAAATTTCCTGTTCATAGAACCTAGGTAGTAAAGTATTTATTAAACGAATCAGACATGAACTGTATGTTCATCACAAATGCCTGTTTAAACAAGACTCAAGATGTTTGAAAATGCTTTTTGACATAATGTATGCTTTTAATGATTTATTTGAAACGTTTATGAAAAAAACAAACAGTTCAATTTTTTAATTCTTATCATTCCCCTGATTTCAAAGATTTCTGTCCCATTAAATTTGCAAAAATCTCTACCATCAAGTGAGTCTATCTATTTACTCGAAAAAGACAATTCATTTAATAAAACAAAAATTTAATTTATTTTCTCATAAATCTTCAGTAAGGATATCAAAGATATTTTACTCATTCGATTAGTAACAACATCCTTCATAAAGTGATTCTAGTGATTTTTTAGAAAAAATATTTACATCAAATTTATATAATTTGTTTATAAATTTTTAAATAGTAATCGAAAATAACCATATACTTCTAACTAAATAATTCTATATTCCTTGAGTAATGTATAAAAATGTCATTTTTATTGATTTTTTTGTTCGATTTACACATAACATATATATACAAAACCATTTACCATTATGTAAATTTTAATAATTGTAGTTTTATTGACACAAGGAAATCACAACGTTTTTTAAATTCTATTTTTATCACAAAATCTGCATATTAAAACAAATTTAATTATGTAATTACAATAATATTTGGATACGACTAATACATTGGATATGACTTACAATACATGCATTATGCTTGTATTAATTTTTCTAACTTAGAATGTATTAGAATTTATGTGGTGTGTAATGTACAGTTATTTTTGTTAATATTTTAGTGTTCACAATTAGGAATTGTGAACACTAAAATATAAAATGCCACCATCTGGGAAATCCAGATTTTCAAAAAAAAACTATATAGCGATAATTTACTATAGTAAATTATCGCTATAGGAAATAAAAAAAAATCGAAAAAATTGAAAGATTAAAAATATTACTTCAAAACTACAATTTGAAAGTTAAAACGCTAATCAAATTTGATAAGAAAAGTAAATCAAGAAACTAATTCAAGAAACAGAATTGAGAAAAGTAAATTAAGAAACTAATTCAAGAAACAGAATTGAGAAAAGCAAATTAAGAAACTAATTCAAGAAACAGAATTGAGAAAAGCAAATTAAGAAACTGATTCAAGAAACAGAATTGAGAAAAGTAAATTAAGAAACTAATTCAAGAAACAGAATTGAGAAAAGCAAATTAAGAAACTGATTCAAGAAACAGAATTGAGAAAGTAAATTAAGAAACTGATTCAAGAAACAGAATTAAGAAAAAAACTGATTAAAGAAATTATATTTGAGAAGCTGAATAACTAGCTGATCCAAGTATGATTATTTTTATCTTGTTATTAAACTTGTGATAACAATTGAATTTTGTTGATTATTATTTTTATTTGTTGTTACACAGCACACACCCCGATTGTCCCAACACATTTTTTATCGGTGACTCTTTCGGGCTCATCAAATTTCTCATAACACGCATAAGACAACATTAACTTAACATGGTGCTTATCCATAAAAATATACTAAAAATATCCATAAATGTATACTAAAAAATAAATTACAGATTTAACATTAAAGATTTAAGTTCAATAATGATATTGTTGGGTATTACAATGTGATAACATTAATATAACATTAATATTCAGAGCACAGTGAATAACTTGATTCAAACTTATCACAGGTAAATGTTTTAAGTATCTTTTAATAATGAATAATAATAATAATAATAATAATAATAATAATAATAATAATAATAATAATAATAATAATAATAATAATAATAATAATAATAATAATAATAATAATAATAATAATAATAATAATAATAATAATAATAATAATAATAATAATAATAATTAAAAAATAATAATTAAAAAATGTTTAATTCTTACTTTAATTTAAATTTTGAATTGTGATTAAACTATAATAAAATTTTGGTTTTCAACATATTGAGAAAACAGATTATGTTTACCACATTGGTTTATATTGACTCATATTGACTTACAAACTTGAATGCTATTATACTCTCCGCTGTCATTTAAATTAGATGAGGGCTTGGCGTTGCATTTTTCTTTTGTGTAGCGGCAGGCCCGCCGACAGCAATTCCAGGCCCTAAACAGAGCATTTCATGAGCCCTACAACGCATAAAATAGCAGATGAACTTTTATTTGACGTAGTGGCCTGAGGGCCGTGGTATTGTTCTATAGTACACAAACGATACGCATGGTTTCAGTTTCAGTAATCATGGTTAGTAAATATAACAGTTTTCAATTCCAGCATTAAAAAACTCAAAACTTTATTTAGTTTTTTTTAATATTGATACCGATGTTGATCTAACTACTTGTTGATGTTAGATCAATTTATTCTGATGCAATTCAGATGCTTGCAATTTAAACTGATTCTAGTTAAGTCAACTTAAATGTCAGTAATATTATTATTGTAATACATGACAAATCAAACTCGGGCCATTATACATCGCTGGGTCCCTGGGTAAATGCACACCTTGCCTCCTCTTGGCGGGCCTGTGTAGTGGGCTCACAATATATTACTTAGGCATTAATTCACGATGGACAAGAAGCAAATCACAGTGAGTAATGTCATTAAGAGATCTAGCAAACATCCTGTGACTGGAAACCGCTACATGCGCAATAACGGTATAAAACAGGCAACCCGACCTCACACATCCAAGTCATATACACCGACCCGTTGATCAGTTAGATTTTCTTCCCAATATCGAGTATATCAGCAGACACGGTAACATTACAAGTACTGATAATGGCCGGAAATTAGGAGGTTTGATTATATTATAATAAACTTTTGTGGACGAACTATCTGAGATAAATCCTTATGAACAACATTTTACCCAAATTTTGAGTTACTTTATTTTTTTTAAATTACCAATTTAGTTTTAAACCAAACTCACGAATAATAATACAATTGACATGATAAAACAAAACATAAAATCATGAAAATTGATAATTAATAATAGTTATATCAGTAAACACAGTAATTAACGACATGTTCCATAAAGAAATTTTCAATTGAAATCAAATTTTTTGCGAAATATTTTTTTATTTATTTATAATATTTATTTCTTTTTCAAATTGAAAGGGGAGAATTTCCTTGATTTTTATTGGAAATGAATTTTATATTTTCTATTGTTTTATAGAACTTTTCTTCATATACGATTTCTATATATTTCGATAATACCGTCAAACGGTTAACTGCACACGTTGTACCAATAGTACAAGACACTCGAAACTATTCGAACGTGGAAAGGTCAGACCCCACGACACATATAACCGATTACCGAATAGTCAGGGCCATAAATTTTTCTTAAAATATACAAGCCTCACAACGAGCAGTTTCGGAAAAATTGACATCACGGACAAATGACCATGCGTAACTCAGCCGACAAATAGATAAATTTAATGTTTATGGTATATGGTTTCATTCTGTTTTATTAATTTTGTTGCGTATGCCAAAATCTTCGTCAAACCTGGACCATCCAGGCGGAGACATTCGATTACTGGACAGTTATTCTTATGTCCGTTGACGATTTTCGACCGATTAAGGATGAGTGCTAAGGATATGTTGAAGCAATATTAACAATTACCCAAGGGTATTCTTGCGTAATCGTACTGTGAAACTTTATCCCCGTAGTGATGAGTATGAGGTGTTTTGATAGCCAAATCTAGATGAACCGATAAAAAACTAAGAGCTAATGTATAATTGTCTCTCGTTAAATACTCGTATTTATTCCCACAGTTTAGACAAGCCGGAAATGATGCCGTCTATCAGTTATTCTAATTGTAGTAATTTGAAGGAAATATGTATAAGTCTTCGTTTTCATGAAATAATTTTCGTTTCTGAATTTATAATTTTGCACTAGTCTTCATTTGGTGAAATCGTTTTAGTTTATTATTATTATTATTATTATTATTATTATTATTATTATTATTATTATTATTATTATTATTATTATTATTATTATTATTATTATTATTATTATTATTATTATTATTATTATTATTATTATATTATTATTATATATTATTATTATTATTATTATTATTATTATATTATTATTAATTATTATTATAACATTATTATTACTTTATTATTATTATTTTATTTTATCAAGCTGATATTATTATTTTTTTTCAAGGTCATATATTATTTTTCAAAATATTATCAATATTAATTATCAAGTTAATTATTAAGTTAATTATTATTATATTATTAATAAGTTTTTATAAATATTATTATTATTATTATTACTATTACGACAAAAATATTTTACACCATTACTTTGAAAGTCAAAAATGCTAAAGGTAATCGGATGCACTTGTAAACAGTTTCTGTGTATCGACTAATTTTTTAGTCCGCAGAGGTGATTATGATTTTTCATACGCCATGTTTACAAGTTACAGATTTTTTTCTGTGACCAAGCTATTTTTCAAGCGATGTGATTTCCAGTGTACCGGGGAAAGTATGCAATAGAGTTGAATCAACAATATTGTATACTTACCTGGCGCGAAGAGAAATCTTCGTGTCTCCCGCATAGTACTGATGAGAGCCAAAAGCTCGAAACTAGTCTACTATTGGGATTTGCACTGGGTATCACAAAGCTTGTACTGTTTATTTTATTCAAGTGAGACATCCGACAAAAATATTTTACACCATTACTTTGAAAGTCAAAAATGCTAAAGGTAATCGGATTGCACTTGTAAACAGTTTCTGTGTATCGACTAATTTTTTAGTCCGCAGAGGTGATTATGATTTTTCATACGCCATGTTTACAAGTTTACAGATTTTTTTCTGTGACCAAGCTATTTTTCAAGCGATGTGATTTTCCAGTGTACCGGGGAAAGTATGCAATAGAGTTGAATCAACAATATTGTATACTTACCTGGCGCGAGAGAAATCTTCGTGTCTCCCGCATAGTACTGATGAGAGCCAAAAGCTCGAAACTAGTCTACTATTGGGATTTGCACTGGGTATCACAAAGCTTGTACTGTTTATTTTATTCAAGTGAGACATCCGACAAAAATATTTTACACCATTACTTTGAAAGTCAAAAATGCTAAAGGTAATCGGATGCACTTGTAAACAGTTTCTGTGTATCGACTAATTTTTAGTCCGCAGAGGTGATTATGATTTTTCATACGCCATGTTTACAAGTTTACAGATTTTTTTCTGTGACCAAGCTATTTTTCAAGCGATGTGATTTCCAGTGTACCGGGGAAAGTATGCAATAGAGTTGAATCAACAATATTGTATACTTACCTGGCGCGAAGAGAAATCTTCGTGTCTCCCGCATAGTACTGATGAGAGCCAAAAGCTCGAAACTAGTCTACTATTGGGATTTGCACTGGGTATCACAAAGCTTGTACTGTTTATTTTATTCAAGTGAGACATCCGACAAAAATATTTTACACCATTACTTTGAAAGTCAAAAATGCTAAAGGTAATCGGATGCACTTGTAAACAGTTTCTGTGTATCGACTAATTTTTTAGTCCGCAGAGGTGATTATGATTTTTCATACGCCATGTTTACAAGTTTACAGATTTTTTTCCTGTGACCAGCTATTTTTCAAGCGATGTGATTTCCAGTGTACCGGGGAAAGTATGCAATAGAGTTGAATCAACAATATTGTATACTTACCTGGCGCGAAGAGAAATCTTCGTGTCTCCCGCATAGTACTGATGAGAGCCAAAAGCTCGAAACTAGTCTACTATTGGGATTTGCACTGGGTATCACAAAGCTTGTACTGTTTATTTTATTACTATTATTATTATTATTATTATTTGCGAAGTTCTTATTATTTTATTTTCGATGATTTATTATTATATACTTAAATATTCATAAAACTTAATTTCTGCATCAATTTACGATTTTCAATATTTGATGATTATTTTCAGGAACATTTTCATAATTTTCAACGTTTTCATCATTTTTAACATTTTCATCATTTTCAATATTTTTACGATTTTCAACATTTTCAGAAACATTTTCATAATTTTCATGATTTTTAACATTTTCATGATTATTTTGTTCAAAATTCTTATTTTATTTATAAAATATTATTATTATTATCATTTTCAAAATTATTTTCAAATTTCTTATTATTTATTTTCAAAGTATATTATTGGTATAAAATGATGATTTCTTGGTAGCAGCATTTATTATTTAAAACAATAAAATGATAATTTAAGCCTTTTGCTGCAAATAATGTATTTAATGAGAATATTTTCGACTATAAGATAGTCCTTGTCAATCTCTATGACAAGGACTATCTTATAGTCGAAAGTTTTTCATTAAATACATTATTTGCAGCAAAAGGCTTAAATTATCATTTTATTGTTTTAAAAGTATATTATTATTATTATTATTATTATTATTATTATTATTATTATTATTATTATTATTATTATTATTATTATTATTATTATTATTATTATTATATATACTCCTAGTCTATCCGACAAAATATTTTGTCCCCCTATGGGTACTGCTCACACTCAACAGGTTGCAAGGGTACTAGTCATGCTTATTATTATTGTTATACAATATGATGTTACTTAGACATTTGAAGGTTCAACCATGATTACAATTTCTACATTTTGAAAACGCTAATTTGATTGTTATAAATGTAAAAACAAAAGTAATTTAGCTATTAAGAAATTTATTTATAACTGATGATTTCTACAAGTAAAACTGTTGAATATGATTGTGTAAATCACAAAACACATTTGGTAACTTTATTATTTTGTCAATATTTTTTATATATGTCATTTATAGCAAGGAAGTCCTACTAGAAATAAGGAAAAATTAAGTCCAACCTATTCCGAAGATAAGCGTTCATTGAAATTTTTTAACAACACAGTTGAAGATTTTATAAATAATCATGATACTTACACTGATAAGGAAATCATAGATATTTTAAAAATTTCAAACATTCCTCTATTGAATATTTGATTGATTTATTTAATTGTGATAAGTGCATTTTGAAGTTATCTAGTTATTTAATGTATTTACAAAAAACAGTGGTAAACAACGATTCACTGAATGAATACTTTTGGAGTTCCATGTATTTAAGGTTGAAACAAAATAGTGGATTGATTTATGAATGGATAGCAAAAGCCGATTTGATTGAAAATAAGATAACGGAAAAACTGAACGATGTTAAAAAAAGGTATTAAACTTGTTCAATTTGTAAAGAAAATCAAGTTTCGGTTTTGTATTTATCGTGTGGTCACGTAATTGTTTGTTCTAAGTGTCACGAGAAGAATGTTCACAATTGTCAAGCCTGTTCAACACTGATTAATGAATATCATACTATATACATGTAAGTTCTCAATACAAATCAATACAATATCAAAGTCAAATGAATTATTACCATACATAATGACGGTACTATAATGTAGAAAATTTTCAAACATTGAATAATATGAAATCATCTTGGTAATTAAATATATTGGGCACGAACGCAACTACCAAATGTTGATGATATGATGAAGGGAATGGTATGGTATTTATAATATATGATATTATTTTTAGATTATTCAGAATGAAATATACCCATGAGTTCATCAAAATGGGAAAAAGATCTTCGCAAGAACCATGAAGATGCTGGAAAATCCGAAGAAACCCTAACCAATATTTTAAAGTTGACATTATGTGTTACAGTAGTATTGGTTATTATTGTTTCGTAAATAAATGTTTTAATTTGTTTTTATAAATTTATTGTTTTATTCTAATACTTTTTGATTAAAACATGTTCATTATTAATTCATTTTGTTTTAATATTTGTATTAAGTTTTTAAATAGTGTTATTTATATATGGAAATTTACAATTATATATACAATTATATATTATATACAATTATATTTACAATTATATTTACAATTATTATAAATCATAATGATGCTTTTCTTCTGTCCATTGATTCTCCTCTGATATTACTGTCATAATCATCTTCGACAAATTCAAAGATAATATTTCTAGTGTTTTTGTTAGTCATACCCATTTATTGCAAAGTCTTTGTTAATTATGCACTTGTATTGCAAATTTATTAGTCATACAATTATATTATTTTTTCATGCCCTGTCAAAATATTATTATTTTTAATTTTATTATTATGATTATTTTATTTAACAATACCATATAGCAAATTTTTAGGCAATTTAGTGAAAAGTACATGGTTATTTTAAATATATAGCGATTTCTTAAGTAAAATATTTCCAGATAAATTTATCAATTTAGTCGGAAATCTCTGGTTTTTGGCTGTAACTTTTAATTAAAATATGGTTATTCTAGGATTCATAACAAATATTTTGATATAGTTGATACATATACCAATTATTTCAATTATTTAACTAGAAACATAACTGAATTCTTAGGTAATATAGTATTTTTGTGTATTTTTTAGTTAATTTATAAATATTATCTGGCATTTTGATGTATCAATGCAATATACAACAAATTAAGTTTTTATATATAGTCTGAAT
Organism: Schmidtea polychroa; assembly: GCA_959609185.1. Lineage (NCBI taxonomy): Eukaryota > Metazoa > Platyhelminthes > Tricladida > Dugesiidae > Schmidtea > Schmidtea polychroa. The sequence goes on from CAUHTR010007936.1 coordinate 57,444, forward strand.
TTATCCGACAAAATATTCTGTCCCCCTATGTGTATTTCTCGTAAGGGTACTGGTTACATTCAACATGTCGCAAGGGTATATTAATTAAGGCATATGTATATTAGTTAAAAATTCTTAGGTAATTTAGTGAGAAATGGATGATCATAGATATCAGAAATTCGTGAATAATTTGAATATTTTGAATGTAACTTACCGAATTCTTATTTCGAGCGACTAATCTATTGGTTAACTTTGTCATGTTTAGTCATTTAAAATAATATTTAGCAAAAGGTAAGATATGAATATTTAGTATTTCATAGGTAATTTATTCATCTAATGTTCATTACAATAGTTAATATAACTTCGTGAGAAATGCATGGTTATTAATAACAACATATATTCATTGATGATTTTGGTAGAAATTCTTTATCATTCTATCTTTGTTCGAGGCAAAAATGAGTCATAATAGAAATATGATCATTTGGTTATCAATTAATCAACTAAGGTGCTTATTAGTTAGAAACATATATTATAAAGTAACAATTATTTTCTAATTTAATGAGATGATTATTGGGCGTAATATATCTTTGTGAGAAATACATGGTTATATAGGTTAAGATGTTTGAGTAACTTTTACCAAAACATGGATATTTTGTGCGATCAATTTATGAATATTGGTTAATTTTCTCTTTTTTAGTCATTTAAAATAATATTTATCAAAGGTAATTCAAAGCAAAAATCATTGAAAGATTTATCCATCCTATAACAATATTCCTTCAATAGATTTTACCCTTAATATTCAACCGATTTAATTTCTATAAATCTAATTAAAATCATAAATTTCCTTCACTGATATCCCCACAATGAATAAAATAACTTCTTAAATAAAATAATTTAAAGCAATAACCTTTGATATCAATCCCAATTAATTCTAAAGATTTTTCTAAATCAAGTAAATTGATCATTAACCCTAAACGACTTAATAAAACAGTGAATAATTAATAAAAACTGGTTCTAAAACATAAATCTAAATTACTGTGCAATAACATTCATCACAACTTAATAAACCTCTAAAACGATATAATTTCACAGGAACTATTATTAATTCATAGCTAAATACTGACTTGAAAATTTGATATTTTACCAATAAGAACATTGTCGATTTAAACAGAGATTTCAAACATTTCCACCTTAACCGATCCCTCACCAAATATTTCTACCCCTTTAAATACCCCCTTAAAAATCATATATTACCATCTTAACTGAACCTTCACTAAATCCAACCGACTTTAATATATCAGCCCTTTAATATATCAATTCTCTTAAAATCCATAGAAAATTCTTCAAAATATGAATTTTATTTAATTGTTACAGGCACCAAACATCCTTCCATTGAAATAATTTAGTATCTAAATTCATGTAGTAAGAGCCCACTAAAAGATCAAAATTCACTAAAATCAATATTTTCTACAAATATTTCACCACATTTACCATCAAATACCTAACTAGAGATGATAATTTTTCATTGATTGATCATAATTCTTCATCGATTCAGCCAATTATATAGCAATTATAACGTGATATATCTTTCAAAATCACAAATTTCAGTATATTTTACAATAATTTTCAAGTAGATTTCAAATATATCATCATGATAAAATTAGCTGGTTTCATTTTTAGATTTTCAATACTTAAAAGTTCATCAATATTCTTAGAAAATATATGAAAAAATTATTTAGTTAAATTCAATATCATTTCAAATTCATCATAAAAATTAAATAATTGATTCTATCACTTGATTATTGTAAAAACTCTAATTATTAACCTAACTGTCATTAAAAATAATTTTTATTTAAAATTAAATTTAAAAACAAGTCAATAAAAGACAGCAAATTATCAAGAAATTAATTAAATTTGTCTTGGAATTAACCTTAAATTTTTAAATATTCTTTCAATTATTCACAAAAATGATTAGTAATAATGTTAGTAAAATCCCGCTAACTCTTAAAAATTACCAATGAATTTAATCCCAAATAATAACCAAAACTTTGCCTAAATAAAATCATTAAAAAACACCAATACCTTTACGACGAGTACCCTTACGAGCAGTACCCATTGTGAACAGTACCCATAAAGGGAGAAAATATCTTGTCGGATAAACTCAGAGTATATATAATAAAACGAATTAACAATAACTCCATCAAATTGAATCAGTCAAATTATTCACAAATTTTGGTAAAAAATCTTATTCTAAAATGGTAAGAAGAAATACTATTGCATAAAATCAATAATTTAAAAAATACATTAACTTCTGGAAAGAATTTTTTTCAAAAAGACAATGTTACAACCATCGAATATCGTAAAAGCTAGTTTCCTCGGTTTCGCAATTAATTGCAAAAAAGTTGAAACCCTTTACTGACGGATGAAGCAGAATTTTGTCTGGTATTCCAGAAAAACAAAAACTAGTTCAAAATGTTAGTTTATCACGCCAGACTGTAAACAACAGAATTAGTGAAATTCCAGAAAAAATTATTGAATTATTAAAAAAAATATCTAATTTCGAAGCTTTTTAATTATGTCTCGATGACAGCATCGATATGACAGATAATGCACAGCTAGCGATTTTTATAAGAGATGCAGATAAAAATTTCCAAATTTATGTGATCTAGCGGTGACCTGATCTGCCGGTGACCAATCCATCTACTAACGTTGCGTCGGAAACAGCACGGAAGTGTAAAATGTGGATTACCTGCAACCCACTAAATTTATTTTATATTTTTTGACTTTGTAATTTAAATCTCATTATTTATGATATTATTTAAATCCCATAATTTATATAAAATAATATATAAACCATAATGTAGTTATGAGAAAATTAATAGATTCAATATCGAAAAAATGATGGTCCATTTTTAATAAAAATACTGACATGACAAACAACCGAAATATATTTCAAGGAAATATGCAGAAAAATAATTATGATTTAATGAGTTAATTAAATAACCTGAATAAATTCGTTGCTGATTGAATGTTAATTGTAGGGGATTGTGAAGAAGTTGTCAAAAAACCAAAGAAAAATGATTCGGTCTTTCCCATAAAAACATAGTTAACAATACCATGTTTAGGCCCGAATTTTAGAACGTTATTTTTGTCAGGATTAAAATCTATATCACTAAGATTAACAACTGTATTATCAACATTAAATTAAAAAACACAAAACATCCTTCTTAAATTAATTAATTTTCTATTTTTGGAAGAAATTTTATTAATCTGCAATTTACGAGAGCCATTTTTCAAAAAATATTTGAAGGTTTTTCCGTGCTTAAATAAAAAATAGCTGTATAAATTTTTTGGAAACATGCTTTGAAGATAGAATCGTCCCTTCTGTTATTTACAATAAAACAAGTTATATGAAATACGGATTTTCAAAAATTACAATTGAAAAGAAATAGCAGTTCAGCGACCACTGATCTGGTTAATGTTGTATAAGGTAATTTGTAAAGATTGTTTTGGATTATGTATAAAATGGTTATTAATTTATTTCTTTCCAAAATAAAAAATTTTATTTTTAAAAATCAACTTATGATAACAATGTATAAATGACAATGTGTTACATACATCAAGGTAAATGAAAGAGAAATCAGTGGTGAAATTCGAAAAAAGTTCTTATTGTATATATATATTGTATATATATGTGTATGTAAAATATTTATTTAAGCTAATTTTGCATTCTATAAATTTATTTATAAGCTTTTACCTTATTGGATGACAGTAGACCAATAAAATTATTAAGGTTAATCACGAATTTCTGGCATGTTCTAAATGAAAAATATTTTTTGATTTATTTTATCAATTAACTGAAACTTGAATTCTAATAAAAATGGTTAAAAATTTATATCTTAAATTACACCATTTTAGATTTGTTTAAGGTTTAACTCTTTGGAGTCTGATTTATCTTCTTTTTCTTGTATTATATCTGAGGTCAGACTTCACCAGCAAACTGTGAGGTTATGCGACTATTTGTGTATAATGGAAAAGTGGGATCTATTTGCACCATTACGCACACATAATGCATGGGTGGGCCACATATGTCCCGATAGATTATAAAGGGTTAAATGATAAACTTATCATTTTATTATCTTCCAATTACCGTTCAAGTTCATTCATTAAGTTCTTTAAAATTAGGAAAATAAAAAAGTACTGTAAAAATATATTCTACATAAAATAGTTAGCAGATTTAAAATCTATTGTTATTTTTAGGAACCTTTAGACTAGAAAGTGTGAAAGAGGTACGCTTCAAAATTCAACATATTACTCAAAACCGAAGTCACTTCTGATAAAAGAAATTCCTAGACAATTGAAGATTGTCGAGATTACGTTGCTAAAAGGTTATTGTGACTTGTTGAATAATGGTTATATAGTGCAGTAAAATAAATTAATTTTGAAATTTTACAAAATGTTGATGATAACAAGAATTAAAAATATTCATTTAATTTAATGAATTATTTAAAATAGAGGAAATAATCTCAAACCTTTTAAAAGTGGAGTAAATCTTAGAAATTTTGAATTATAATGTTAAAAAATAAAATCTTATAACAATATTCCATATAAAATAAACAAATCTTAATCAAAAATATTGTCATAAATAACATTCTAACTACTCTGTCTAAATAAATAACAAAAATAAATAAATGCCGTGCAACGAAAACGACAGCACTGTTGACATTTAAAGAAATATTTTGTGATAAAAAAACAGATAAAAATACATATTTTGTTTTTGTGCGAAATAATCTTTTATTATTATAAAGGTAAAATATCTTGTTTAAACTGATTCAGTTTCTAAATTACTTTTAAAAATAATAGAAAATTTAATAAATTTTCTATTTTAGGATATTAGGATATCGGAGATTTAATTTTATGATTACGATTTTTTAAATTCATTAACTCGTTTGTTTTTCAAACAAAATATTTTTGAAATTGACAAGTCTTAAATTTAAATTTAAATTTTTATTTTAAATAATATAATTAATTAAAATCTAGTTTTGTTATTTCAAATTATAAATAATTTAAATTTAAATTATTTAATCCAATTAAAACAATCACAGGAATTAGAAAATATTAATTTCACTGATAATAAATAAAGTCACTGATCCTTTTCTATATCTTTTGGTAATTTAGTACTGAAATAAAATTTATTTAAGTAAATAGTCACTGACAATTCAAAGTACTATAACTTCTAGGATATATTAAATATTTTAAATATCTTATGAAATACATTAATACACATTTTTGGATTGTCCACTAAAAAATTTAATGCATTTGATATTAATTGAAATTAGCATGTTAAATGCTTTTGTATTCTCAAACGATCATGTTTAGGTACATTTTTGACTTAACCTATTGTAATAAAACAAATTATGTCTTTTAAGTAAACAGAATGAAGAATTCTTTCAAATAAATAACATACAATATCTACAAACTATACACTAATTTATACACTATTTATGAAATCTAACATCAGCTGTAGCGAGCAGGTTTACAACATCACTATTGTACGGAAAATATTAACATCTTGACAGGCAAAATGCTCATAACTGCCATTCTCAGCTCTCAAATTGTAACTAACCCTCAACATGTTAATGCGTTTCCTATTAGCTCATAAATGGAAATATCCCTTACAAATTTATTACTTCAACAATTCATCATGAATACAAAATATGCTTTCAATAAAAGATATTACAACAGAACTTCTGGAAATTTATTTACGAAACAAACAATTGACATGAAACATTTTGTTTACTTATTTTTACTTAACTGGCATAGAATAAATGAATCAAATTGCAGTCCTGTTATGGACTTTCTCCATGTCTTTTTCTGCCAGATTTATCAATTCAATTTCAAAAGCGAATTTAACTCACATTAAATTCTTCTGAAATTTTCAAAATTTAAACAAACAAACAAATAAATTAGCGTAACAAAATATTATTGAAAATAAACAAACATAAATTGCGATTTGTGTCAACGAGCAATATTAATTGGTATCGTCATTATTAGTTTTATTTATTTCATCTTTATTTCTGTCCTTGGTATTGTTTTCCTCATTTATTTGTAGTTGGGCATCTTCAGTTTCTGTTGTTGTTGGGTCCTGTTCATTCTGTTCTCCATTGTTGAGGTTGACATTTGGAATTGCTAGAGAAACTCTTTCCAAATTGTCTCTTGAAAATAGTTCATATAGAACTTCAGGCACGGCATTATTAGTGTTATCAATATCATTACTTTTCTCAGTTTTATCCTTGGTGTTTCCTTCTTCATTTAATTGCAATTGAACATCTTTAGTTTCTTTTGATGGATCCTGTTCATTTTGTTCTCCATTGTTGAGGTTTACATTTGGAATTTTTGGAGGAACTCTTTGCGAAAGGCTTCTTGTAACTTGTTCATATAGATATTCAATCACGGCATTGGAACCGTTATCAATCTCATTACTTTTGTTATTTTTATCCTCGGTGTTTCCTTCATTATTTAATTTTAATTGGGCATCTTCAGTTTCTGTTGATGGGTTTTGTTCATTTTGTTCTCCATCGTTGAGGTATACCTTTGATATAAATAGTTCTTTGACCAATTGATCATATAGATCATTATTGGTTTCAATATAGTTCTTTCTTTGAAAATCAATTGCCATACGTGTCCTTCGACGATTTCCTTTAACTTCTTCTATTTTTTCATTTAAACATAAATTAGTATGTTTTATTTGTTTATTAATTAAACGTTCACGAATGTTTGAATTGAATTCTGTTTGCTTTTTAGATAGATCTTGAAATTTATCTGTTAAATAGTCGGTAGATAAATTAGTATTACCTGTCGAAGTAGGTTCCGTGCTCACATTTGTTCTTTTTGGAATAGGAACTGACAAACGTTTGGTTAATACTCCATTTGGTTTGTCATAAATTAATAGTTCGCTCACTATTTGTCCATCAAGTGGACATTTATTATCTAATTCAAACACTTGACGAATACAACTTTCGCAAAATTCGTGACGGCAACTCGCTGATCGTCCAATGGATCCAGAAATTTCTTTCAGACAATTCGTACAGTATATGGATGTCATCTTAGCTTTAATAAAAAGTGAATAGTTTTTCTACTTTGAAATTAGGATTTTTATTAATTTTATACCGTTTTAAACAAACTTCTATTGCAGTAATCTAGAAATTGTCGAAAATAATTTAAATTTAAATATTTAATATTTTATTATGTTCTTACATTTCAACTGTTAATTATATCTCAGATAATAATTAATTAATTAATTAATAATTTTAGCCTAATTATAATTGTATTTATTTTTAGATAGTAATAAATGTAGATAATATATATATATATATCTGGTTAGAGAAAATGTTTAGTATTTTTGTGAAATTTATACCAAATTATAATGTAATGTCAAATATATATCAAACAAAATGTATTTGATAGGTGAGTATAATGGTCATACTCTCGAAGGTATATGGTGGGTCAATAACCTTCAAAGTTCCATATCATATTATATATATATATATATATATATATATATATATATATATATATATATATATATATATATATAAAACCTGAAGAGGAAGTCAAATTTTTAGGTCACATAATCAAAAAAGATGGAATACAGACGGACCCGTCAAAGTTAGACGCGATTAAATCATTTGAAAAGCCAAAATGTGTTAAGAATCTGAGAAGCTTCCTAGGAATATGCAATTACTACAGAAGATTTATAAAAGGATACGCAAAAAAGGCAAGAGTTTTAGAAGAGCTATGTGGGTTAAACAACCAAAAATTAATTTGGACTGATGGATGCAACATCGCATTCGAAAATATGAAAAATGCTTTAGTGTCCTCACCTATTCTAGGGTTTCCTGATTTCGAAAGAGAATTCATTCTAGATACTGATACGAGTTTTGACACGATTGGAGCAGTATTATCACAGATAGACGACAACGGGTGCGAAAGGTTATAGCATACGGTTCTCATGCAATGAGCAATCATGAAAAGGGATATTGCATAACAAGAAAAGAGTTGCTGGCAATCTATTATTTTTGTCAACACTTCAATCATTATTTATATGGAAAACGGTTCATTTTGAGAGCGGACCATAAAGCTATCACGTTTATGTTATCCACAAAGAAACCAATAACAACGCAATTTCAGAAATGGAATAACTACCTCAGTAGTTTGGATATTAAAATAGAGTATAGAAAAGGTACGGATCATGCAAATGCAGATATGTTGTCAAGGAGTACATGTGGAACATGCACACAATGTTTATTGGCACACGAAGACGCGAAAGTGGAAAGAATGAAAACCCGAAGAAAATACGATGAAACACTCCAAAACATTTTACAAGAAAGAATTACTTCTCTATAACATTCGACAGCACTGGCCAGAAATTTTAAAAACAACATAGAAGACACGTTTTCAGCACTACATACTATTACCAGCAAATGGTATGCTGAAAAATGGTATGATATGATTCACCAGGGACACATATCAAAAAAATAGGTAACAATAACTTATCAGCATACCCAATTAAATCAAATGACCTTGCTGACAATCAATATTACTTTTTAATTAAAGTACTTAACAATATGCTCAGTCTTAATTATACTATAAATAGACACATAGAAAATAAAACATACTCTGTAGATTATGCAATAAAGACTGGGAAACACAAGCACACATTTTTAACCATTGCACGAAAACACAAAATGCAAGAAGAAACAAACACAATAGAGTATTAGAGATAACACATAAATATCTAACCTCCAAACACTTTAATGTCGACACAGAAAGAGCACTACCAGGAACTATAACTTCACTAAGACCAGATCTAATTATAACATCGAATAGAAACCAAGAAATACACTTGCTCGATATTGATAAAGCAAGAGATAACAACTATGAGAAATATAGAAACTTGGCTATTGAGACTGGCACTGCAAATAAAACTAAAACACTATACGCACTTGTTTTAGGAACCTTAGGCACAAGGGATATTAACAATGATAAACCCTTAACAAATATAGAATTAACTGACAACGAGATTAAAATATTAGCAAAGAAATGCATAAAAACCGCGATCACAGCGAGCTACAATATCTATATGGACCACATTCTGAATACGCTAAAATGAAAAAAAGTTAACTAAACTAATTAATAAATATATTTTTAACTTTAACAATTTGTAGTATAAATTTGTCTAATTAATTGTTTTTGTCTAAATTAATGATTACTTAAAATACCTATCTTTATTATTCTAATTATTATTATACATACCTATTAGAATGACCCATATAACCGCTTATTGTGACCCTTTAAGAATTGGTATCTTTTGATGCCTTTTGGTGGCTTGTTTTATCTTTTTGACCTGGTAGACCGTCCTTATTTAATGACTATTTATAACCGATAACTATTTATTACCCATATAACCGCTTATTATGATTGTAAAGATTTGTTATCTTTTTATGCCTTGTGATGACTTATTTTGATTTTTGACATGACAAACCGTCCTTTTAGTATGCCGCGTTATGGCTTTTTATGCATTGTGTTGGCTTTTTGGTTTTGTTTAAAGCATTTTTCTTTTTTTTTGTTTTTATTTCTTGTTGTTTTTGTCTTGACTTACGAGATAATAAAGACTGAAAACTGTGATAATAAAACAAACCACGAATGCAGTATCGAAACGCCAGCTGGAACCTGGAATGAAATGAACACCAATATAAAGACTGGAATGAGAAATAAATAATTCAAAGATATATTCTACGACAATAGCCCTGATCCCTAGTGATTAATTCCGAATTCATCGACTGATATTAGTGAACACCAACAGAATAAACGAACAACAATATAATGACTAGAATGCGAGGAGAAACTCCGAATATACCGACTTATATACGAGGATATATTGTGCGACAATAGCCCTGATCCCTAAACCAGTACGGGGTTGTGAAGATAAGAATAATAAAAAACTGGAATGGCTGAAGCTCGACCCGTAAAACGGACCAATCTGTCTCTTCGGAGCAGATTTTTATTTAAATAAGATTTATTAAATCGATGAGTTCATTATTTTATCAAAATCTTTTGACTTTTTTTCAGGAAAAAGTGATCTGTCGAACGATGAAATGCAAAGCTTAGGGAATGAAATAGGCCACACTATCTGATTTGTGAGCCCTGAGACATCCTATCATGCGGCCAACTTGATTATGCCCCAAAACATCAACTACTGCATTTCAAAAGATGAAGAAATGAGATTCATTAATACCATTGAGGAATTCCAAAAAAGATGGAGAAATCAGGTTATTAATAATCAGAATTATGTATTTTTAAATATCCTAATGATTTTAATAACTATAATGATGAAAATAAGTCTAAAAATAATTTGAATTTTAAGAACTACAATACAGAGAGAAAGAACTGATATTAATAATTTTAAAAAAAAAGACTACTGTGATTATGATGAAAATTTTTATAAAAATAAAAATGAAAATTTTAAAAATAAAAATGGAATTTTTAAAAATTCTAATAATGGTAAAATAAATATCTTTGATGTCATAAATGAAAAAAAAATGAAGATTTTGATTATATCACTAATGGTTTTGAAAAAAATATCAAACCCAATTCTAGATTAAATAAAAATAAGGAAAGAAATAATAACCTCGACTTTAAAAATATTAAAAATAGAGATTATTATAAATATAAAGAGTATATCAATTCTAATTTAGATAAAAAAAGTGACTTTTTAAATTTTAAAAATGATATTAACCACTTGCCGTTCGCGCGCTCAAATATGAGTGCAAAAAATGTGTACCATTTTGGGCGAGCGCTCACATGTGAGCGCAAACTCATATAGAAAAAATATTGTCCTTTGAATAAGAAATCTGATCCCGGGCGTGGACTAACATATGAGCGATATTTCGAACAACATTATTTTGCGATATTTATGTTCTAAACTGCCATTTCTTAGGTCATTTTTTTTGATAAACACATGTGAATTTTCGGCTATACACACATGAATTCCAGGTTCGTATTTTTTTCATATTTTCTAAAATATCAGTTGTCCAATAACCACGCGCGCGACTGCACCGTTTTTGAATTGTTTCATTTCGTTCTTCGGACATTTCGTGTTTTTCAAACTGTTTTTTTGTTTGTGTATGTGTGTGTGCACTTTGAACTGTTTTATTTTTAACTGTTAAAAATATATGTTTTTATTTATAAATCTGAAAAACATATGTTTTGTAAAATGAATGACCCACTGTATTATTTATAGCCTCACAGTTGACTAATTTTATGATGGGACTCTTATTTAATATTCTAAGAGATGATATCTACACAGTGGCTCTTTTTTTTATATAATAACAATAATTAATAATTAGTGAATACAAACTCGGAAAATTAAAAAAAATATATTTACGTTATATTTTGATTATATACTATTAATTAATGATTTAAAAAAATAGTTTTTTTTTGACCGAAAACATGAAAAAAAATCGCCCGGCAAGTGGTTAATCGGGGAAAAAATAATTTGTTTAAAAAACATGAACATCTTAAATACGATGAAACACTCCAAAAAGGTTTTCGTCCTCCTTCAGCAGACAATAGAAGACGCAGCTCGTCGGCCTACCGTGGCTTTTAGAAGTTCCCCTTTACTCGTGTAAACAATTGGGTAAAACAATTTGTTTCGATAAATAAAAAACAGCTATTGACAATAAGTCAAATGCTTACTGAAGTAATGTATATAAGCTCGAAGACATAGGTGGATATACAGGATCAGATGTGGTCCGTTGATGGTTTAAACTTTAAAGGATAATAAGCTCATTTAGGAAGTAATTATTAAGCTTACTCAAAATTAAGGATTGTAATCTTGACTTTTTCTTTCAGGGGTAGGCTTTACAATCAATCACTTATTCTATCAAAATCTTTCAATTTTTTATCATAATTCCAATTTTGAAGTTTCTTTTTATTCGTTTAAATTATAATATGGTGTCTGAACCTTTATATAACCGATTGCAATAAAACAAATTATTTCTTTTAAGTAAACAGAGTGAAGAATTCTTTCCGATAAATAACATACAATCTCTACAAACAATACACTATTTATACACTATTTATACACTTTTTATATACTATTAATGAGGACTTTTTTTTCAATTTCACCATTAATTTTTTTTATTGTATTCATTATAAAGAGCTTGAAGACTATAAATCAGTAATATATCGATGTTTTTGATACTCTCGAATTTTCGGCACTGCCTTTTTCTAGTGAATTATAGTCTTAAAGCTCTTTTTAATAAATATTTATACACTACTTACACACTACTTATGAATTTATTGATAAGAGAGCTTGAAGACTATAAAAAAGGACTATAAATTTTTGACTGAACCTTTATATAACCTATTGTAATAAAAAATATTATGTCTTTTAAGTAAACAGAATGAAGAATTCTTTCAGATAAATAACATACAATATCTACAAACTATACACTATTTATACACTATTTATGAAATCTAACATCAGCTGTAGCGAGCAGGTTTACAACATCACTATTGTACGGAAAATATTAACATCTTGACAGGCAAAATGCTCATAACTGCCATTCTCAGCTCTCAAATTGTAACTAACCCTCAACATGTTAATGCGTTTCCTATTAGCTCATAAATGGAAATATCCCTTACAAATTTATTACTTCAACAATTCATCATGAATACAAAATATTCTTTCAATAAAAGATATTACAACAGAACTTCCTGGAAATTTATTTACGAAACAAACAATTGACATGAAACATTTTGTTTACTTATTTTTACTTAACTGGCATAGAATAAATGAATCAAATTGCAGTCCTGTTATGGACTTTCTCCATGTCTTTTTCTGCCAGATTTATCAATTCAATTTCAAAAGCGAATTTAACTCACATTAAATTCTTCTGAAATTTTCAAAATTTAAACAAACAAACAAATAAATTAGCGTAACAAAATATTATTGAAAATAAACAAACATAAATTGCGATTTGTGTCAACGAGCAATATTAATTGGTATCGTCATTATTAGTTTTATTTATTTCATCTTTATTTCTGTCCTTGGTATTGTTTTCCTCATTTATTTGTAGTTGGGCATCTTCAGTTTCTGTTGTTGTTGGGTCCTGTTCATTCTGTTCTCCATTGTTGAGGTTGACATTTGGAATTGCTAGAGAAACTCTTTCCAAATTGTCTCTTGAAAATAGTTCATATAGAACTTCAGGCACGGCATTATTAGTGTTATCAATATCATTACTTTTCTCAGTTTTATCCTTGGTGTTTCCTTCTTCATTTAATTGCAATTGAACATCTTTAGTTTCTTTTGATGGATCCTGTTCATTTTGTTCTCCATTGTTGAGGTTTACATTTGGAATGTTTGGAGGAAGTCCTTGCCAATAGTTTCTTTGACTTTCTTCAAATATATTTTTAATAAAGTCATCTGTAAGATAATCATAGAATTGGTCAAATTCGTAATTGAGGTTGTCTTCCTCATGTAATTGGAATAGGGGATCTTCAATTTCTGTTATTGGGTCTTGTTTAATTGATTTTCTATTATTTGGGTTAATATTTGGAGATACTGAAGGCAATCTTTTCAAACTGCGTCTTTCAAATCGTGGAGATTGATAACTAAGATTGCTATCATAGTCATTTTTTGGGCATGATCTTTCAAAGTGAGTTGGCAAACTGGTCCTTTCGAATGTTTCATAAACTCGTTCTAAACGGTTTCTAGTCTGTTCATTTAGAGATAAATAAGAAGGATGATAGAAATTCTGAACATATGTTCTAAGTTTCGGTCTTGTAATTGGTATGTTCCTACGTTCCTGATATGAATCCTGATAGTTAAGCAAAAATTGAAAGCTATCAAAATTTCCCTTTGGAATATGAACTACCACACTTTGGGTTAATACTCCATTTGGCTTGTCAAAAATTAATAGTTCTCTCACAATATGCCTATCAAGTGGACATTTATTATCTAATTCAAACACTCGACGAATACAACCTTCGCAAAATTCGTGAGTGCAACTCGCTGGTCGTCCAATGGATCCAGAAACTTCTTCGAGACATATCGTACAGTAGATGGTTTCCATTGTAGTTTTAATAATAAGTGAATAGTTTTTCTACTTTGAAATTAGTAATTTTTTTAATTTTATACCGTTTTAAACAAAATCTCGTTTGTTGTGATTGAGAAATTGTCGAAAATAATTTAAATTTAAATATTTAATATTCAAATATCTTTTAAATGTTTAATTATTAACCATGTCTCCGATAACAATTAATTAATTAATTAATTAATAATTTTAGGTTAATTATAATTAAAATTATTTTTGCATAATTATGAAAAGTTTTATATTAAAAAATATTTTTTAATATATATATGTAATTCTTTTCTATCATTCTTTTCACCGTCAATTTCTTTTTCCTTCCTTTCGGACTAAATTGGGTTGTACTAATTATTCATGATAATAAATAAAAATATTCATTTATTAACAATAAATGTAGATAAAGGATTTATTTTTGTTGCATAAAAATTTATTAAAAATTACAAAATTTAAAAATCAATTATTTCGGGGATAAAAGTAAAAACAGGTGGAAAATGAAAGGATAAATACGATTTAGTCCCTAAAAGATTTAATTTTTACAAGAAATAATAAATTTTTAATTAATAAATTAAAAATTTTGTTGATACCAGGGTTCGTAATGGGCCGTCAGGCAGAAATTCATTCTATCAAACTTACAACAGGAAAGTCGAATTTTATTTATTTTTCCAAGGCTATCATCAAAAGAAAGATGATAGAGAATGACAACCCAGGAAAATTAGTGAAAGCGAGGTATATATGAACCCGGCGAAATTTAATTAAAATAGACAGTTAAGGTCTCGGTAAAAGAATAAGTAAAGTGCGTGGATACGTATAAATTTCGGAAATAAAAGGAACTTTGAGAAAGGTATTTTTAGGTCAAGCTGGCTAGGATATTCAATTGTGAAAATTGTTCAGGACTTTGTTTATTTATATTGTTAAATAAAGTTTAATTTTATGCCGAACCAGGTAAAAACTTAAGAAAGCCTCAATTCAATAATTTTCATTTTTTGTTTTTGTCTCAATGTTATTTATATTATCTTTCATAAATTAAATAATTTCTATAATTTTGTAAAATAAATGAAAATTTTGTTTCTGTAAACAAAATAAGTAGATTACATTTTATTTTCATGGACAGCTGTAGTCAACAAATAAACAATAATCAAAAATACAGAGATTGTGATAATTTTAATCAAGAAACAACAATTATTTGAATAACATTTTTTATAAAATATTAATTATTTAATGTATCATAAATAGCTATATAAAAATAGATTTCAATGTCTGGAAATATTAAACTAAATGTACAATTTGATAAATTATTTATACTAATGGTTTTCTTAATTAATTAATTAATTTATTATTATTATTATTATTATTATTATTATTATTATTATTATTATTATTATTATTATTATTATTATTATTATTATTATTATTATTATTATTATTATTATTATTATTATTATTATTATTATTATTATTATTATTATTATTATTATTATTATTATTATTATTATTATTATTATTATTATTATTATTATTATTATTATTATTATTATTATTATTATTATTATTATTATTATTATTATTATTATTATTATTATTATTATTATTATTATTATTATTATTATTATTATTATTATTTAAACGGCACAAGCTTTGTGATTCCCAGTGCAAATCGCAATAATAGACTAGTTTCGAGCTTTTGGACCTCATCAGTACTATGCAGGAGATGCAAAGATTTCTCTTCGCGCCAGGTAAGTATACAATATTGCTTGTTCAGCTTTATTTCATAATTTCCCTGGTACACTGGAAATCACATCACTTGCAAATTAGCTTGGTCTCAGAAAATCTGTAAACTTGAAACATGGCGTATGAAAAATCATAATCACCTCTGTGGACTACAAATTTAGTCGATACACAGAAAATATTTATATGATAGTCCTTGTCGATTTCCTGTCAATTTAGTTTCATCTATTTTCAAATGCTTTTTGATCTTCTCTTTTATTTCCTTTTTCTTACTTCTCATTGGTTAAAAATAATAATAAACTTTCTGAAGAATTTAAAAATTTTAAATTTTTTTATTAAATGTCCTCTAAAATTCAAAGCAAAACACTAAAAAAAGTTTTTAAATTTTTAAAGCTTCTATAATTAGCTCATAGAAACTTCTTTTAATAAATAATATCTTAAAATATTTATAAAATATAGTTTCCAATAACTATTTATATACGCAATTTAAATATTTTTTAAAAAATGCTTATATTTTGATTTTTATTCCTAATGATCTTTTAAAAGTATATCAAGGTAAGGACATTGAAAGAATAAATTTTACCCCAACAAGATCTAAGGAGATAACACAAAAAAGACGAAATATTTCTATCTGAATATCCCATTCGTCAGTGACATATTCAACTTCAAGATCCTGAAAGAACATAAACGCACTGGCCTTACAATTCGTATAGCACATAAATATTGGACATTGAGAAAAGCTCTGGCAAACAAAACAAATAAAAGAAAACAATTCCATAATGGAAAACTGATAGACACCGAGAAAAATATGCTTTGTCTATTGCATCACGTGCAAGTTTATGTAAAGAAATATACATTGGAAGTACGCTCAGGATCTTCAACAATATCAACCAAAGAAAGGAAAAAATATTTCAATCGAAATCTTAGCCAATGGAAACATCCAAAAATAAATTTCAGATTTAAAGAAGCAATTCTCATCATAAACAGACGGCCAACAATCAACACTAAAGAAAAGATCAATGAAATCATCAGTTTGATTTGTTGTTATAAACCGTGAGAATAGCTTTTAAAAATCTTAAATTAAAAAATAAAAAATAATAATTTAAAATAATATAGAAAGACTAGATCAAATTTTAAGGAAATATATTTTTAAAAGATCATTAGGAATAAAAATCAAGATATAAACATTTTTTTTTAATATGTAAATTGCGTATATAAATAGTTATTGGAAACTATATTTTATAAATATTTTAAGATTTTATTTATTAAAAGAAGTTTCTATGAGCTAATTATAGAAGCTTTAAAAATTATAAAACTTTTTTTTAGTGTTTTGCTTAGAATTTTAGAGGATATTTAATAAAAAAATTTTAAACTTTTAAATACAGAAAAAAATGTTTATAATTATTTTTAATCAATGACAAGTAAGAAAAAGGAAAATAAAAGAGAAGATCAAAAGCATTTAAAAATATAAATTGAAAATGGCTATCTTATAGTTGAAAGTTTTTTCATTTGTATTAAATATATTATTTGCAGTAAAAGGCTTAAATTATCATTTAATTGTTTATTATTATTATTATTATTATTATTATTATTATTATTATTATTATTATTATTATTATTATTATTATTATTATTATTATTATTATTATTATTATTATTATTATTATTATTATTATTATTATTATTATTATTATTATTATTATTAAAAATGTTTTGTATATTTATTTGTTATAAATAAATAAACTTAAATAACTTTTGTTTTATTTGCACTATAGATCGAAAATTAAATTTGTTGATTCAAAAATATATTATAATTTCAGTGAAGTTCATTGAGAAAAGATGTATTGTAATTTGTGTTTTGAACGACGGACAATTAGTGTCGCCAACCCAATTGATATAATAGCAATTATTCTAGACTAAGAATGTAAAAAGAAAGTGAAATATTTGAAACGCGACAATCCAAAACAAATTTGACATTTTCATTCAATTTCACTGTAAAGTTTTTTTCAATTGTGTTTTAAGTTATTTGAATAATTTTTTTTTTTAAATTGAAGTCGTTTGCATTCTCGATTCAAACAAAATCTTTGCATCAATGGACTTATCAATTAAAACATAAATCAGTTTTCCTGTTTATATTTTCATTTTTTATTATTTGAATATTTGCCTATATTGGTTAAAGAAATAATATTGTCATTTCATTTGGTTTCATTTTTACTTTTTCGATGATTTTATTTATCGGTTGTAAATCATCAGTTATGTATGTTAAAAAGTTATTAGTAAAATCTTTTATCTTTTGCATCATTGATCCATTTTCATTTTCAATTTTCTTAATCTTCATTTGTTTCAGACTCTAATACAAAATATTGATCTCTAATCTGAAAAGAAATACAGAATATTGACATAGTCGTTTTTTAACATATATACTAATATATTCAATTCACACTGGGATTACCCGATTTCGTCGTAACAATGCATATTTTTTCGGTAAAACCGGTAAATAAATAAAAATGTGAAAAACCATTTATTTCATGAAAACGACAATATAAAATTATTCAGAATATAAAATTGGCAGTTACAGTTTGTATTCTTAAAAAATGCGCTCCCAATAAATAAAATTCGGGATCAGCGAAAAATAAATACGGGCCCAAAAATTTTAATAGTAATAATAATATTAAAAATTCCCTTGTGAGTTGTTGAGTGTGACCAGTACATTTGTGAGCAGTACCCATAGGGGGACAAAATATTTTGTCGGATAAACTCGGAGTATATATATTAATAATAACAATAATGGTAATGATAATAATAATAAAAATAATAATAATAATAATAATAATAATAATAATAATAATAATAATAATAATAATAATAATAATAATAATAATAATAATAATAATAATAATAATAATAATAATAATAATAATAATAATAATAATAATAATAATAATAATAATAATAATAATAATAATAATAATAATAATAATAATAATAATAATAATAATAATAATAATAATAATAATAATAATATAATATTTATTATTTATTATTTAATATTTTTTAAATATATCTTTTATAATTTAATATTTCAAATGCCTTTACAATATATTTTATTTTGTATCTTTGTTATTTTTTATTATTTAGCAATACCGAAAAAAAAGACGGCTGTCTTTTTTTTCGCTGATCCAAAAGTCGTTCAACGATTCTTCATTCAATCTCGGGCGTACTTTTATACAAAGCAGTCCAGTCGCTGTAAACGCGGTTCTGATTTACCACTTGTAGGTTGAATAGTGCTTGAATATATACCGTGAATATTTACGGTTTCAAAATAATTCATTTCACGTTAATATGACAGAATTTTCTTTTCTTAAGAATCTTTCAAAATTACTGAATTTATCGGAAAATTTACGGAAAATTTTTGGCAAGGTTTACTTATTAACTGATTAACCGATAACCGGTATTCACTAGGTTTAACGGGACGCCATCAAAGCAGTATTATAAACAAAAAGAAGAATTTGCTATAACCATAGCCTACCCCGTGAAGGTCATGTCCCTAGAAAAGTGTTAGCAAACAGGGATGAATAAAATTACACGAATCCTTAGAAAAATTTACAATTTATCTTCTTCGGAATGGTTGTTTTACTAATCTTGGTAGAATGGGATTTGCAATTTAAACTTACCGTGTCAATGCATTGTATTATTCTTTATAATTTATTTAATAATTATTATCCAATATATTATTTATTATTTCTGTTTTAATTCAAACTGAATTTAATAAGAATTCATAATTATTAATTTTATATAAACCAGCGGCAACTGTTCGTATTTTATTTCGAGTAAATATTCTGTTTTCTGCACCGAATTGTCCTAGATTTGGTAGGTAAAGGTTTTGTCGGAACTTTATGTTAAATTTTGTTTTCTTACAACAAAAGAACTTTATTATAATTAAGAAATGGTGAAAAAGAAAAATCAAACGAAATTTATTTTAATAAATTTTTTACTGAATATTTTGTTTAAATGCAACAGTTTTTAATATTTAGTTTATTTAAATTGCACTGATAAACAGGTGAAAATTTATCTTAGCAAACGATAGAAAATCATAAATTTGTTTCGGAATATTTTTATAAGATATTAATAAATATTTTATTATCAATTTGCATTAGCCATACCAAATATTCATCAAATGTTATCATTTAATTAACCAATTAATTTTATTTTGTTTTATTTCATCAAACGTATAAAAGTATTTTTGTTTATTTTTATTTGTATAACTGGTTTTAGAAAAGAGATTTTAATTATTTTTGTTTTAAATACTGAGAACTTTCATTATGTAACATAATTTAACTTAAAAACATATTTTTGTTGTAACTTTTTGTCTGATTAAAACAATAGTTTTATTGTTTAATTAATATAATCAGATTGTAATATTTACAAAAAAATATTTACTAATGGCAAATTTATCAAATTTCACTATGTGGCTGTCCATAACGTACGTCACGCTATTTTTGACCATTTTGAACCCCCTCCCTGCCCCATATTACAAACTGTCACAAATCTCGTACCCCCTCCCCTAAAGTACGTCACACTTTCGAAGAAAAAAATTTTTTAATTAATATCTAATTAACACCTAAATATAATATAATATTTCATAAATTTTACTAACCACTTAGAGGGCTTAAACGGGTGATTGAACATGAAATTGTTTTTATTATTTATTCATAAAAATCCGGCCTGAAATAAATAAACCAAACCCTCTAAATCTTAGGATACTATCCTTAATCCCTCCGTTAGTGA
This sequence comes from Schmidtea polychroa, assembly GCA_959609185.1. Lineage (NCBI taxonomy): Eukaryota > Metazoa > Platyhelminthes > Tricladida > Dugesiidae > Schmidtea > Schmidtea polychroa. Next base: position 78,089 of record CAUHTR010007936.1, read on the forward strand.
TGTGTGTCTCTATTATATATAAATCCGGATTTTTCGCTCAATGACATTATTATGCAGTGGACAATATAGAAATAATAATACATCCGGCATGACAAAAGTAAAACTATACATAAAACAAGGCTTTGCAACAGCATACTGGCGCCCCTAGCGAGAGGAATCGTAAACAACTTTTTGTTAGATACGCATTTCATGCTATTTTGACATAAAACTAATTCAAATCTTTCACAAAATCTTTGAAAATTATTTTTAAAGCTATTAAATTCTACTAAAAAATAAAAAAAACTTAGAAATAAAATTTTAAAAAATAATTATGTGACGTCACACATGGCCTGAATCCCCTCCTCCCCTGTGACAAACCATCAATTTTCTTACACTCTCGACCCCTGGAGCGTGACGTATTTTATGGACAGCCCATATCTGACAGCTAAGGAAGAAATATGTCTATCCAAAATTAACATTTTTTATCTTCGTCAACTGTTACATGAAGAATTAAAAATTTTTCAGTAGATTTTGACTATTATGTATTATGTACATTGCATGTCATTATATCTATGTAAGTTTTTCAATTAAAATTTTGATTCTATTTTTACAATAATTATTTTATTAGGCTCATTTAAATAGAAATACTTTTGCTAAGACCCTCTTTGAATTTGTGTTGGTTCGGTGACCCTTGATCTAGAGCATAGTAATTTATGAGCGAATTGAAAATGATGATACGGCAACGAATATAGCAATTTAAAATCGACTGGGGGTTTCCTATGGAAAGCTACTAAAGAAATACAAACTAATTGATTAATTAATTGTAAAAAACAAATAAATTAAATTAGGAGCAAACTCCCTGAACTTGGACGCCAAAATGTCAATCTACCAAGCAAAAACAAAATTTAATTTAATAAAGATCTAGCTCGGCTTTATGTAGAGAGATAATTTAATTAGAGATTGTAATGAGAAGATAGTTTCCTATTAAAGGAATTCTTAAATCAGTCAAGCCGCCGCAAGTGATCGAAGAAAGAAAAGTAAAGATTTAAGGGGTTGCAAACTGCATGATCATAATCATAACCTTCAAAAATTGGCGTTCAGACACATACAAAAAGCAAGAAATATATAGCAAAAATATTGAATGTTTCAAAAATAATTTGAGTCGTTTTTTTTCTTTATTAGCTTTGGGAGATAATGACACTTCTTTAAGAAGAACTGTATGTTCTTTTGGAGAAAGTTTCATTTCATTGTAAAATTCATGCCAGATTTTTCATAGTTTGAACCAATGCTGTGCTCAATTGAATAATTCAAAGTTAAAACCCTTTTCTTAGACTGAGCCTTATCACCAACATAGCTCTTCCTTTACCATACTAACCATAATTCCTTGATGTTTTAGTCGATCAACAATTTAAAATAACAAAAGTGAATTCCACGATTCAAAAACTTTAATTGATTCAACATCATTTGAATTTTACACTCCATTAAACAAAAAACCCAAACACACCAAAAATAAAATTATTACACCCAATTCCGAAATTTAGTAACCTCAATAATTCACGTTTGTGTGCACACCAGTTTACGTGAAAATGAAGTTATTCAATTTCATTTATTCAATTCCGTTATTCAATTTTTAAAAATGATTTTCAGGTAATTTTTTTAATTTCAGGTAATTGATTTGAATTTATATAATTATGAGATCGTTATTCAAGTTCTTAAATATTACTGTTAGTCAGCATTTATAATATAACATATTGATAATTAAATTTCAGGTGTTTTTTAGGAATTTTGACATTTTATGAATTTATATGGAAATATTTCAATAAAATGTAAGTTAGATATATTTTTGATTATAAATAAATTAACTAATCACCGAAGACATTTAATTTTTAATACAATTAGGAAAGAAGGAAAAGCTGAATTTTATAATTTTTATAATGAAATAATGAAATAATTTATTTAAATGAATAAATCTTACATTGTCAGATTTCCACCTTCGCGAAAAGGCAGTGTATCCTGAGAAATATCTGTAAATCTAAAGAGTTTATATTCTAAATTATTTTATAATTGAATTTTACGATGTATTTTCTTCTTTTTCTCTGAAGCTCGAGGTAGAGCTGTCGGATTCTAAATTATAAGTATTTTCCTACAAAATTTTTTAATAATTTCAAAATAATTATATTTTAACAATATGTTAACAATATGTTAATGGTTATTTATTTCGGAACAAAAAAAGCTATAATAAATTTGCATGTATTTTTCATTATGTGTTTTGTGTGGTATGTTCAATTATTTTTCTCTCACCTTCACAAATTCTATAATAAAGTTATTAAATTTCGAAACAATAAATTTCTACGCGCAGGTAAGTTTGTGTGTTCCCATACTATAAATTTATTGATTTTTTTTAGATTATAGAAGTTACTAAATTTCGGAATTAGGTGTATTCTCATAATTCCAGAAGCATAGAAAATTTAGCGTACAAAAGCATGCCAACTCAAGCACTTACTCTGTCATCGTGGCACACGGCACACGCACATTAATTAAAAAATATGCTTCAAAAATTTGATTGGATGCACGCCCCAACGATGGAATGCTCCATAACACCAAGAGAGTTTTAGTTAAGTGAATAAGATTTGTTTAGATATTGGGTTACCTGATCCTATATCAAGTCAATTGTATTGATATATATATTTATATTTGGAAAATTGTGAACTGCGATATTAATAAAGATTATTTGTGTTGAATTATCATTCTAATTGGGAGCACGTTGACTTAGATACATAGTAACATCCTGTCAACTAATAATTAATAACTCAACAAAATTAATCAACATTGACATTGTTGTGGGATACTGAATTGCCATTTAAAGAAGAAAGAGATTTTATATACATTCGATCAGAAGGGAAGAAACAAAATCAGATTAAATTATTTCTCATTACTTTTAATTTAAATATTTTTAATTGGACTTTAATAATGTCATATTTGAAGAACAATTTTTTTTTAGAAGAAATTTTTCGACGAATTTGTTTTGACGAGTATGTTTTCTACATAAGTTTTCCAACGACTTTATATCAAATAACCAAAACGCCAAATTTCCAATTAAAATAATTTTCAATTTTGACCTTCACCAAGATCAAGAAAAATATTCTCAATATTACAACAAAGATGATAATAATAATAATAATTAAAACTTTTATTTCCATTATCTATCACTATTTTTATAATAATAATAATAAAGAAATAAAGAAATATTTATGCACCAAAGATCAGCGCTTCCATACTTACAGAAAGTGCATGTCATAAGAAACGAGAAACGAAGAATAGCCAATCGATGCACTGAAAAAAACGAGAACTGTAAACAGCAATCAAATTTCAATAAAATCCTAAACAGAAACGGATACCAAGGTGAGGACATTGAAAGAATGAATTCTACCCCAACAAGATCTAAGGAATTAATACAAAAGAAGAAGAAATATTTCTATCTGAATATCCCATTCATCAGTGACATACTCAACTTCAAGATCCTGAAAGAACTTAAACGCACCGGTCTTCCAATTCAGATAGCACATAAATCTTGAGAAAAGCTCTGGCAAACAACACAAATAGAGAAAACAATTGCACAATGAAAAACTGCCAGACACCGAATGATATGTGCTTTAGAAAAAACATCGTCTATTGCATCACGTGCAATGTATCCAAGGAAATATACATTGGAATACACTCAGGACCTTGCACAAAAGAGTTAAAGAACTTCTAGATCTTGGTGGAAAATCCATCGATAAACAAACATCTCCAAAAATGTCAAGCAACAAAGGAAAGAAAAAATATTTCAATCGAAATCATAGCCAATGGAAACATTCAAAAAAAGGTCAGATTCAAAGAAGCAATTCTCATCATAAACAGACGGCCAAAAATCAACACTAAAGAAGAAATCAATGAAATCATCAATTTGATCTGTTGTCATTGACCTTGAGAATAACTGATAATATATAAAAAATATAATAAATTAAAAAGTAATAATTAAAATAATATAGAAAATTTTAGGAAATATACTTTCAAAAGATAGGATTTAAAAATCAAAATTGACACATTAATTGAAATATTTAAATAGCGTATATAAATAGTTATTGGAGGCTTTATTTTAAAATATTTTGAAATATTTTATTAGGTTTCTAGAAGCTAATTATAGAAGCTTTAAAAATTTAATAATTTTTGTTGGTGTCATTTTGAATTTTAAATTATATTTATTTTAAATTTAGATAAAATTTTTAAAAATTCAGAAAAAGAAAGTATATCATTATATTATATTATATTTATAACCAACGAGAAGTAAGAAAAAAGAAATAAAAGAAAGATAGAAATGTATGTTCGGGAAGAAGATTGCTAAATTCCAGGAGATTGACAAGGACTATCTTATAGTCGAAAGTTTTTTCATTAAATACATTATTCGTAGCAAAAGGCTGATATTATCACTTTATTGTTTTTAATAATAATAATAATAATAATAATAATAATAATAATAATAATAATAATAATAATAATAATAATAATAATAATAATAATAATAATAATAATAATAATAATAATAATAATAATAATAATAATAATAATAATAATAATAATAATAATAATAATAATAATAATAATAATAATAATAATAATAATAATAATAATAATAATAATAATAATAATAAGTGATTTCCAGTGTACCGGGGAAAGTATGCAATAGAGTTGAATCAACAATATTGTATACTTACCTGGCGCGAAGAGAAATCTTCGTGTCTCCCGCATAGTACTGATGAGAGCCAAAAGCTCGAAACTAGTCTACTATTGGGATTTGCACTGTGTATCACAAAGCTTGTACTGTTTATAATAATAATAATAATAATAATAATAATAATAATAATAATAATAATAATAATAATAATAATAATAATAATAATAATAATAATAATAATAATAATAATAATAATAATAATAATAATAATAATAATAATAATAATAATAATAATAATAATAATAATAATAATAATAATAATAATAATAATAATAATAATAATAATAATAATAATAATAATAATAATAATAATAATAATAATAATAATAATAATAATAATAATAATAATAATTTATCGACAATCACTGAGGGTTAATAATAATTTATAGTATTTTTTCTGGTGCTACTTAGACCTTTGAGGGTTTAACTATAGTGAGTCAAAACCTTCAATGGGACAAAGATTTTGTTTTTCTCAAGCATGATTTAAAAAATCGACACCATCGCGGAGAACAGGTTGGACCATACCTTGCAAGGTTTCACAAGGGTCAAAGGTCACCAAGGGTAAAAGTTCAAAAACTTAAGAGTCTTAGAAATATTTTAATTTTAATTTTTTTAAATTTTTAAATTTTTAAAAACTTAATAAAATTTTTCTACTCTGTTCGAATATAAAAATTTATAAATCAGATGAAAAAATAGAATGATATCTATAGAATGACATATTAATCAACGTATTGTCATTTAAAATCAAAATGTTATTCAAACTTTAAAAATTTTAAAAGTATTGAAAATTTTTCAAATTTAAAAAACTTGACAAATCATGTGAATCAAATCATGTGAAGTTATATGTCGAGGAAAAGAGCTAGCAAATAACTATAGAATGACAAATTATTCAAAATATTATCATATAAATTGAACAAGATACTAAAATTCAAATTTTTAAAAATTTCAAAAATTAACTTTTGAAAAATAAAATCTTTGATACGTTGCAGAGTATCATAAAACGAATATTTTTCATTAAGAAACTGTATTTCTAAAATGACTTTAAAAACATGTATACTTTTTAATAAAATTTTTCTGCGACATCTGCGACATAGAATANGAAAAAAATTACTTATTTACTAATTGTATTTCAAATTATTTAACCATTGATAAAAAAGAATTTTTACAAACAAAAAATAGAGTACTGTGTTATTCTAGGGCTGCCTATATACACAAATTTCAATGCAGAAGAATGTTTTTTTTATGCGTTCTTTTTTAGATTTTAATATTTATGATTATGTCGAAATATTATTTAATTAAAATAAAAATTTAATTTGTAGAAAGGAAATGTGTAAGACCTTTATCCTGAGTCAGATATTATTTATTACGGTGTCAAAGATGGATACTACGCATGTACATGTTTATTTATTAATGTATTTATTTTTGTTATTGTCTATAATATACTTTTATCCTTTAAGCGCCTCGAGCAAGTTAATTCGATCTGTATTTCCGTGCACTCCACGCCACCTATACAAAATGAGAGTGTAAAGTTTACACTGTAAACGAATTTGACTTTGTACTCATTTTACTGGTTAAGATTGAGTGTCCAGTGTGACATAAAATGTTATTAGATTTTGTTTTAGCAAGAAATTTCTCAGCCTGTGTTGCACCGTCGAAATTATAATTTGAAATTCAATTAATAAATTTCCAGGTATTTCAGCGAGTATTGAACAATTTTAGGCGTGCGTCTTTCAGGGAACCGGAATAAAATTGACAATCATGGAAAATTAAATTGAAAGCCAAATAAACTTTCATGGAAATAAACCTAGGCTAAAAATCATTTACTGAATACTCTTTCTGTATTATAACTGACATTTTCTCAACTGTGTAAAATTAAGATAATAATATAAAATAATACAAATTTTCAATGATTAACACCAAAATTTTATTTAATATAATATAATAATAATTTTATTTGAAATTAGTATATATTATAATAATCATAATAATTATAATATTCATATTATTAATATAAACTATATGCAATAAAGTAATCTTTGAACATGTTGTAGAGACATACAATTAATTCGAATAAAGATTTTATTCAAATTAACATTGTAATAATTAATTGTCATATCTTCTCCAATAGTCAATATACCAACGAAATCATGAACACTTGATCTGGAGATTGTATGGAGATTGTTGAAGATCTTGACCATCATCAGAGAGATCATTGCTAATAAGACGAACGTTTCTGCTTCTTGAATTTCTGGCATATTTGATTTATTTAGTTTGAAGCGATTTAATGATTCGGAAGTTGAATAATTCATTGTTTCTTTTTATATTGAATTTGATTTTTTTTGGAAAAAGTAAGGATTATTTAAACAATGGTTTTTAATTTAATTTTAATTTAATTAATTTAATAATATATTTTAAGTTCAATTATTAAATTGATAAAAGTGGGAGTCAGAGGCACTACGCGTGTATTTAATTATTTCACCTTTATATCAATTTGAAATTTATATAATTATAAAATTAATATATAATTTATAATTAAATTTAAAGTTTATTAAATTACTCACAATTTAACTATCACCAAAAAATTCAAATCAATAAGTAAAATTTAATTAAAACAATTTTTTAATATTTAACACACAGGCTATAGATGTTGGAGGTAGAATATAATAGTTCTGATGTGAAGAAAAAAATCAGTGCCACTTATGTTCAAGGAACAAGTTTTCTAATAAATTGCTTTATATTGAAAAATCTAGGAGCTGGCGTAAATGTTGTTTTAGGATTCGTTGCAATCGGATATCCAGAGAGTGTCTCGATTGGCAGCTATGGTGTACAGTTTGGTGGAAACACCCGAGTTACAATTCCGGTGTTCATTCAAGAACAAGTGCAAATAGATGACGATGATTTTGTGGACGGTATCTTCGAAAAAGAAAGAGAAATCTTTCATCTGACAGTGTTGACAGTGTTGCCAAATACGTAATCAAGTCTGAAGTGCGATAAGAGTATGAAGCTGGCGTGAAGCGATGGATAATGGAGGGTTGGTCAACTTTTGCTGATTCAAACGACTGTATAGGAAAGCATGCGGAAAATTCAACTTTTCCTTAATTTCATAGAACTTAGTGACTGCGACAAGAGTCACACTGATGACTGTGATCTGTGTGGTGGGAAATGGTTATCGGTGCTTGATTTAAAAAATACTTATTTGCAACTTTATTTGAATGAAGATCTTTGGGAATTTCAAATATATACTACCTCAAAAGATAAGGATCTTAGCTGCGCTCCAAAACTACTGTCCTTATTGAATCCAGGATGCGGCCTATCACTATATTGACGTCATAGCTGTCAAGATAGGGATGGTCAGTATTGATGGGGTAGTGAATCACCTGGTTCAGTATGGATTGATAACGAAGCCAGTAGAACCGCTAGAACATGTAAACGTTCTCTGTATTAAAATTGAACGCAATCGACGCAGTAACTTTGTATGGTTGAGAGGCAGTTCAGTTGATTCAATTGAAGGTAAGGTTACTAGACGTAACAGTTAATGGTATTAATGAGAACCATAGTGACGAAGACGAAGGTGAAGGTGAAATGCATCAACTAACTTCTGATTTAATTGGCGATGGCTTAAAATTTGGTACCAGTATGGAACAATTTTTTCTCACTCATGATCCTAACGTGGAGCGTGCATTAAAATTCCAACGGAATTTACAGGTTTGTATGGCTGACTATCAAGAACTTTATAAGGAAGTTAAAAAGGCAAAAACCCAGCAGCTTATAACAGATTTTATCATAAGAAAACCAATATCAGATTTGGTAGACTAAGTGAGTAAAGCAATTTTAGCCAGTCTATAATAAACGTGCACGCTTATTATAAAGTAGTGATAATAAATATTAGTTGCTAAATAAGACTTATATTTCCAATTTGAATTTAATTTATATGTATTTATGAACAAAAAGTTTATTTGTTTTTTACTTATGGACTAAAATTACTATTATTATCAATTTTTAATAAAAACATGTATGGATTATATTTTCTAAAACTTATATAATATGGATTCAAGATTTACTATTTTTTTGCACGGTTTTTTAGAACAACTAATGGTTCCTTTTTCTATTTTACACGGTTTTCTATAATTGTAGAACACATCCTCAATTTTACTATGGTTAACATGTCTTTTTTTACACGATTTTCGTTGGAACGTATCTACCGTGTAAAGAAAGAGTTGGGTGAATATTATTTACTATTTGCGTAAAGCATATTGGACATTATCCGGTTGCCGGATGGCTTAGAGTGACTTGTGGTTACATCAAGAGGATTGCGGATGGTACAAACTTGGACGATCTCGTTTGAGTGGAGTGCGAATCAAGATTGACTTGAAGTGATAAGTCGTGTTAAATCGAGGAGGCTGATCTGTAAACGTCAGTAATCACTGTGTTCTGTGGTGTGATTCCAGCTGCTTAGTTTTTGGGGTTGTATTAGTGATAAATGGTGCAGCTTGGTTCAAAAAATGTGATGACCATTCACATATAAATGTCACTGAGCTTTATGCAGTTCTTAAATGGGTAAATCTGCCAATCAAATGAGATGTTAAAAAATCAAAATAATGGTGGATGTGTCTGTGGTAGTAAGTTGGCTGAGAACAGTTATCAGCAATGACACCAATATTCGTGTTCATGGGATTTTAGAGGCTTTAATTTGATGTCACTTGGAAATTATAAAGGAGGTTACCGAAATTGATAGCACTTCCATCTCTGTACAATATTTTTTAAATCGGCAGTAAACCGAGCAGATGTTTTTATGTGCGTTCCAAGCAGATGGCTGAAGTCTAGAGAATTATCGTTATAACAAATAAAGAACTGTCAATACAAACATCCCTTTGGAAAAATCTATCTCCTTCGTTCAATAGGAAAATCCAGAGACCTCTCGAGATGCGATAAAGAATGTAGATAATTGTATTGCATGTAAATCTATCCATTCATTACCAGTTGAATAAGTAAATGGGTCATTAGAGAAGGACTGTGAAGTATCCAATTATTTAAAATTTGGTCGTGAGTTTCCTACAGTTCAGAATCGGAAAATTGCCTTGTGTTTTGTTTTTTGAAGTGAATAAATTTTTTGGAAATTATTGTATTCATTTCGAAGTTTATTTGCTTGAAATTTAAATTTAAAATGAACAGTCAAATCTCTTCCTATCCAGATTATAATCATATGTTTGATAGTTCAAAGAAAGCAGTTATCAAAGAAGCCGGGTTTGAAAATCGTGACAAACGTTTCGATAATGCAACGATTAATCACACGGATCCATATTTAAAACCTGTTGACGTTGCCACTGGAAATAGGATCAACGAGTCTGAACTTGAAAATACACTGTATGGTGCTTTATTTGGTGGTATTCCAATCTCAACTCTGATTGATGAATGGATTGGACAATATGGCCAAATTTGTGATCCATCTATGCTGGATTTGATGTAGATTTTCAAGTTATGCTGAGGATGCAATGCCAAGATAACTTCAGAAATACTTGTCTAGATGTCTGAAGCAGTTGTGATAAAAAAAATCAAACGTCATAAAACAGACTGAAATCTAGGCAAGAGTGATGAAGATAAAGATCCGGCACGCAACTGAAGAAAGCAGTCATATCTTGACAAGAACAAGCTGAATTCGTCGTGGGAAATGTGATTAATTAAATTAAGAAATTTAATTTTGTTTGAATTAGTTGAATTTTAATTAGAAATTATTTTTAATTGTTATTTTTATTCTTTATCAGCAAATTACGAATTAAAAATTATGCAATATCTGATAATTGTCCGCGTTCGCAATTGTTGTTAAATAATTATTTCCCCATCCTCCTTTGCCACACCAAATGTCCAACATGACACTCCTTTCCAAATAATCTTTTATTGTTTTTGCTAGATTTAGCTTTTTATTGTTCTTGTATATTTATTCATTTTATTTTTAAATATTTATTTGTTTTTAATAAATTTCCTGTTTAATTTCTAACAAAAAAAAATCAAAAAAATTATAAAAACGCGAAGCCCTTTTGATTAAATATTGAAATCATCCTTTAATCTTATTTTCTTTGAAATAATTTCACTGAAATATTAATGGCATTTAATAATAATATTTTTAAAAATCATTATTCATTTTTAATTTTACTTTTCGAGTTACTGTCAAGATCATGTTCCATTTTAATTATTCCATTTTTCCTTTTATGTGACAGTTTATATTTTCCTATTATTTTTGCAGTATGACTATTTTTCAATTTTTCTGACATTTATTTAATTTATCTTTTGAATTGTTGGTTGATCCTTTTTTAAACAAATACTAGTTAGAGATAAATACTAACGCTAATGTATGCATTTTTCAACTTTGAAATTTTAATCGAATGAAATGAATAAATAGTAATATGATTTTCTGATGTCAAATATGACAGCTCATTTTTCCATCAAATCAGAACTTGTGAAAATACTTTGGGATAATATTATCTGTTTTTTCATTGGTTGATGTTTCTTAATTAAAAGTTTTTTTATTTTGAGAATTAGGATTGGTGGAATATTCAAAATATAAATAAATCGAAAAGTACACCGTTTATTCCGAAAATAGATTTTCAATATTTTTTTTTATTAAAATCCTTAATGCTAGTAATACAAAAGCAATAATGATTGGAATGAATTTCTGTTCTTTTTAGGCAAACACGGATTTTACTAAGGGAATTTTTAATTCTTTGTAATTGTATTAATAGTTTAAAAATACCAGTTTTGAATGTAAGGCGGGGCACCGCTATCTGGGTAACCAAATTTAATTTTAAGATATGCGTGGTATGTGTTTTAGATGGAATTTGCAATGCATCATCGGTTATTGAAGGCAATTAACCGAATGAATATGAAGAAGTTATGCATTCTCATGACATTTTAAAGAATTAGACAATGACTTTTACTAAAGGTTGAGTTATGTTTTTTTTTCAAAAGATTAAAAAAGATTATGCAAACTTTTATAATATCGAACCTTTTGTGCAAATGTTGTCATAAATACAGCTTGTTCCGTGAAGCCTTCAATGTCTGTATTATCCCTTATCTTAACTCTAGCAATTTTATTAAATCTTGAAATATTTTTCACACTGTATATATTTTGTCACTTGTATTCATCAAATTTCAATCATTAGGGTACCCTTTAAAATTTTTTAATTCAACAATATTAGTAAAAATCTTTTACAAGAGATATATTCAAAAATCGCAATTTTTAACTATTTTTCTCGAAATTCTCTAAAAACAACAAATTAATTTTGTCATAAAAAATAGAGAAATTTTTAATATATTATATCTCCATCTATTTGTAATACATCTAGACAAGGACGCCAGCAGGATTTTTTGAAAGGTGGTACAGAAAACAAGATCTATGGGAGGAGAACTGTCAAATCCTTTTAGTCCGCTCGACATGTTTTCGAGAAAATCGGAGCTCTATAAGACCCAAATAATAACTAATTGTCTGTTTTGGTGGAAATTTTCGAATATAGAATGCAGTCTAATGACCTACGGTAGTATTATACTGTATAAAATTCAACACTAAGACTTTAATTTTTCATGTTGGAAATGTGTTGATTACACAAGCTAACATTATATAAAAACAAACGAAAGCACGCAAAAATTATGCTTGAGTTCGTGCGTTGATGAATGATGAGTGACTCATTGACATATTACGATTCATAACGTTTTGTATCGTTTTTATGTTTGCTAAGTAAATAAGGAGACTTACATTTGGTGAGAGCAATAATAATTGGCAGTGCTTATTTATTTCCATTTTGTCAAAATATGGCTTTTAGACATCTACATGTAGTAATGTACTGTATATTTAAGTGCGAAATGTGCAATACTAACACCATATAGGTTATACGATAAAGTTAACAAAATTGTCTTAGTTATTTGTTTAAAAAAATAAGAATCTTCATTTCAGCCATAATGAGTGATATAAGGAATTTTTTATCAAGATGCAAAAGATGAATGAAGAAATTCAAAAAAACATGTACTTCCCTCGGATCCTTCCACTTCTATGTCATTCCCAAGGTTATCGTCTGGTTTATCAAGAATAGGAAACACTTTACAAGAAACAGTACAAAGTGATTTAGATATTGGCATGTGTTTAAACAAGAATATTAATTATCCTTGGATAGGTTACTCTGTCTCTGCAAAAGGCCCATTTTGCCGCTTGTGTCTATTGTTTCGACTTGTAGTGCATTGCAGTTGTTTGGGAGTATTTATTGTAAAGCCATACACGCAATATAATAAATTTAATGAATTGGCAAAATATCATGCATCCACCCAATTGGTATCAGGAAATCTCCCCCCGGACTTTTCCCTTCAGTCAAATAGGACTTTCCCCCACCATTATCTTTATACGAATTTTATTTATATATAGTATTTATATATCTTTATACTAAATTTATAATACTTCTATGAAAATAATAATAATAATAATAATAATAATAATAATAATAATAATAATAATAATAATAATAATAATAATAATAATAATAATAATAATAATAATAATAATAGTTAGATATCTGAATTTGTTTAAATAAGTGATTTGGCACGTTTTTGTGAAAAATTAAAAACTTGTTGTATAATAATAAATTTATGTCGGATTTGAAGAGTCTTAACATCAAATTGGATTTAACTGGCGACCACGACAAAAATCAGAACGTCAATGCAATTTCTAAATCTACAAAATTGCTAATGGAATGCCTATCGAAATCATGCCAAGATATGCTCATATTGAACATCAGATGATATGATGGACGAGGTTTAAAAGAAGCAGAAGAATAGATCAAGGATATAGAAGAGTGGCTACTGACAAATGGACAGCGATTGACAAGCACTTTCGATGTGATATTGGTGGCCGAAGCAAAGACATTGTGGGGAAACCTCAGAGAAACAGAAACAACAGATGTGAAAGCCAAAACGTGGTTCTTACATACGTTCACAATTACAAAATCAATTACTGACAAAATCAGAGAATTGGCAGCTATGGAACAAGAAGATGATGAAGGCTTTGCAGCTTTTGAGATACGGCTAAGGAAAGCTTTAGCTGAAGTTGTAAATTCAGGACGATCAGAAGAAGATATTGTTCAAGACCTCATCGCAAATAAAGCACGTGATGCGAGACTGCGGGAGATACTTTTGACGAAACCAGAAACAAAAATTGAAGAAACGAGATCATTGGCGAAAATTTTCGAAAGTAACAAAAATGGAAACAATAAAACGGAATTTATTAAAGCAATCGGTCAAAGTACATAAGTTAGCGTGACTGAGGGAGGGCAAATGAGAATTCAAAAGAATACCCAAGATACCATGCCTACATTACCACAAAGAAGACCATCAGAAGAGTCATTTGGTCACCACAAATCAAGAAGAGACGAACATCATATACGCGGATCAATACAATACGAAGGAAATAGCCATGGTCTTTGAGAACAATCTCCAAGAGAACAATTCTTGAGAAATACGAGAATCCCGAATAGTTCAGAAAGGAAGCTGCCAACAATATCCATGAAGAATATAGCAAGGAGGCTGTACAACGAAAGTAGAGGACTACCACAAGTATCGGTCCAAAAATTAACGGTAGGTGATTGTTTTTGATGTGGTGAAAGGGGACACAGAAGATATGAGTGTCCACTGGGAAATAAATGTCTGATATGTGGCAAGGAAGGACACGGGTTTCGAGATTATTTTTCGATACGGAAAAAGATTCCACGCCGATATCAAAGAATAGCGTGCATAGAAGAAGATTCAAAATCTGAAAGAAAAGATTTCACCTAGAACAGCCAGGATTTCAGAACTACTCACAGCGACATGGAAGATAGATACAATGTCCCTAAGAAATATACTATATTGAGAGAAGACGGAAAAGAGAAAGAAGAAATGAACGACGAAGAGACAAGGCAAAAGAAGAGATGTACCAGACGGAAGATGGAAGAAATTGGAGTAAAATAATGTTGAATAATGCCAAAGCAGAGATGTTATGGGACTCCGGAGTATCAGTAACAGTCATGAGCAAGAATTTGTGGGAGAAAATAGACAAACCAGAACTTCAACGCAGTATGATATTATTATGCGGAGTTTTTTCAACTGGGGGTGAAGAAGCAATGGGATACATGACTTTATCGGCCACATGGAATCAGAAGACCAAAATAATCACAGTAGTATTGGTAAAAGAGATCAAGCTCGAATTCATAGAGGGCATTGATACAATGAAAGAGTTTGGAGTAAAGTTAGTGAAAATCAATGATATAGAAACGTCATCGATAAGCAAAATCTACACTGATGAAGAAAGAATAAATAAACCACTAGTGGCGATGGCAGGTGAGAATAGTAAAGATATTGAAGGAATGATCAGGGAATACCGCGGAATTTTTATGGCATCGAAATTTGATCTGGGATTTGCAAACTTAGTTCGACATGAGATGCAGATAACAGGAGTCAACCAGTGCACATGGAGAAAAGGAAAATGAAAGCAAATGTTATTCGGTGTTGCAAGAGTCCTTGGAATAGTAGGGAAGAAAGATGGATCCATCAGGATGTGTGTAGATTATCGCGGATTAAATTCCATAACAGAAAAAGAGTCATTTCCTATTCCTAACACCAAATTCTTACTAGACTGCCTCGCGAATGCAAACATATTTTCGTCAATCGATTTAGGTCAGCGGATTATCAAGTAGAGTTGGCTCCAGAAATTCAAGAAATAACTGCATTTAGTACAAGAGAAGGACAATTTTGCTTCAACAAACTACCGTTTGACTTAGCAACAGCCCCTGCGACATTCCAGAGACTGAAGGAATGCTATTCAAGGAAGTAGTAGTTTATCTAGATGATATCTTTATATATGGTAAAAGTCAAAATGACCACGATGAGCTATTAAGGAAAATATTCAGAAGAATGCAAATAACAGGACTGAAGATAAATCCAGAAAAATGCAAACTCAATAAAACAGAATTGTGTTTCCTTGGTCACACAGTTAATGAGAAGTGTATCCAGACAAGCAGAAAGAAAGTTGAAGAGATCGAGAAAGCAGAAGTACCAAAATGTTCAAGACAATTGAGATCGTTTCTCGGATTAACGAACTACTATAGAAGATTCATCAAAGACTATACCAAAATTGCCGAAACATTATATGTTGCAACATCTGGATGCGATAAAGATATAAATTGGACTAAAGAATGCAATGAGAGATTCCAAACTCTGAAGAGACGGTTGTGCGAAGCACCTACCCTTGATTTTTTAATAGAAGATAGGACTTTTATCCTAGACACAGACTCTAGTTTCGGAGCCATTGGTGCAGTTTTGAGTCAAATTATAGAAGATGGAGAAGAATCTGTCATAGCTTATGGCTCGAGACATATGTCATCACATGAAAAGAAATACTGTGTAACCAGGAAAGAACTGCTCGCCGTACATGAATACGTCATGCATTTTAGAGAATATCTGTACGGAAAGAAATTCATAATTCATAAATATTGCTGAAAATAGAAACTCACAAACAAGGCAAAAGGCACACATGCTATTACGCTGCAGCAACTAATAGTATTTTTGTAGTAGCATTGCACACAATTGCTTTATGTTCATCAAAATTAGAACCAGTGTATTACTGCGTTGCAAGAAGCTCAAATTGCCTGCAATCTCTCAATACAGAAATTGGCAAGCTAATGAAGATTTTACATCGGCACAGAGAACATGCAGGAGAAAATTTCAAACTTACGTTTCAAGATATTAAAAAATCATGTAACCTAATAAATATTAACCTAAAATTACCCCGTATTGGGAAGATAATGACACACAAATTCAATCAGCCAGCAGATTCTATTGAATCTACCCATTTTAGAAGATCGATATTTATTCCTTATTTAGATTCGATTATTTGTGCCTTGAATGAGCGTTTTTCTGAGACCCGTAGTGCACCCTAGTTGCTTTTGCAACTGCACACACGGGAAATTAAATGGTTGACAAAAACTGATTTTTTAAAGATTACAACAAATTTAAAACAGTTCATGGACATTTTCTTATGGATAACATTATTAGTGAAACTTCTACATAGTTTGAAACTTGGCCCAAAGATGAAGTGGATACATCAAAGGTGGAATATATAGATAAAGTTAAAAGATTTTATCCTGCAATTTTTCCAGCCAAAAAAATTGGCCTCACTCTGCCCATCACAACATGTACGGTGGAACGCTCATTTAGCACATTACGAAAGTAAAGACATAGACAAGATCAACTATGTCATAAGAACGATTTTCAGGTTTAAGCAACGAAGAATTGATGGCAACGAAGAATTTTTGAACACTTCCATATAAAAGTTTGCAGAGAAACCGAGAAGATTACAATTTTTATTTTTAGAAAATGACAAATTTAAAAATCTTATTCTGTTTTGCAAGAGTTATTTTATTATTTTGTTTAAAACTTATTTCTTTGATATTCATAATATATAAATGAATTTTTTAGAACGAAAGTTTGTGTTAATGTGTCAATTAAAAGTTCAAAAATTTTGTATTGTATTATTTAGAAATTGGGAATCTAGATAAAAAAACTGGATCGCTCACATAAGGAAGAAAATAAAATATTCATTATATATTTACGAAATAAATATAGGAAAATTATTGGAATGTTTATGAAAATGTTTAAATTCAATTTGAAAATTTTATTTTTTAATTTAAATAACCTGCTAGTAAAAATAAATGATTCTAAAAAATATCTAAAATAATCTCTAGATTAGCTAGATATTATTTATATTTAAAATTTTTATGTTTTATTTTTTGCATTTATATTTAAAAATTTATATTTAAATAAAAAATATTTTAATTTAAAAGTATTTACATATAAAATAATTTACTCCATATAAAAAATACTAATGAAATTCAGGAACGCGGCCTGGTGTACCTCATTGCAAGTTCTTTGATTAAAACTTCTAAATGTGTGCATTTTTGATTATAGAAAATGTGTGTTGTTGTGATATTTCGAGCTTGCTTGTTTGTAAACCTATTTTGATTTTTCTGTCTTCGCATTAATTTCTATACACCTAATTCCGAAATTTAATAACTTCTATAATCTAAAAAAATCAATAAATTTATAATAGAGGAACACACAAACTTACCTGTATGTATAAATTTATTGTTCCGAAATTTAATAACTTTCTTATAGGATTTGTGAGGTGAAAGAAAAATAATTGAACACACCAACACAAAACACATATTGATTTAAATTTTCCTTGCACCTTAGTGATTGAAAATATATAATTCTTTTCGAGTAAGTCTGTTTTTTATTGGATTAATTTTTCTAATATTATCGGATTTTCTCAGTGTGCGTTAATGATAAATATTAATAAATAAAACCTGCGTATATTTGTCTTTATCTCTGTATATACATTGATAATAATTTATAAATTTTAGACATAAAATATTAAAAATCTAAATATATTTATAAAATTAAAAAACCTTAATGTCTGTCAAATTTTAAATTACTCATAGGTGTTCCGCGATAGAAAAAGCTTGAGAATCACTGTATAATGTCTTGACAATATTCATTCGTGCTGTGTAAAATATATTGCCGTCAAATCATTACGTTTATCTTCATGCTTTATATGAAAAAATAATTGCTGTCTTATTTTCTACTAAGATATCTTTATTCTACTCATCAAAGCCGAGCACCCAGTCAGATTTTACTCAATTTAATTATTTTCCCAAATAATCATTGGTGAAAAATTTTTAATCAAAAAATATTTATTCATACATAAATAGTTTTTCGGTAGACATATTATTTTAAATATTTTAAAATGTTTTTTTTATTTAAAATAAATATTTTTAAAATTCTAATATATTTTTTATAAGTATGTACTTGGCACATAACCTGGCACCTAATCAAATTTTTATTATTAAAAGATCTGCATAGCTTTCTTTGAATTGAAATTGTTCTATTTTAGAATAAAATTGATGTATAAAATAATACTTACAATATACAGCTACACTTTAATAAATTATCAACCATAGCACTAACTGACAATCAACTAACAACAAAGATATCCTTGAGGTTGCATATGCCATTTCTGAACTCTCTCATTATTTCTAACTTAACATTTTCCTTCTTGTTACCACAGTGGATAACTAGATTGGGTTAGTTTTCGAATAAATTTTATAGCACTTAGAATAAATTTTTTGAGATCTAAATTAACTTGTTAGTTGTTAAATAAAATTGAATGATTTTAAAGAAAGCATTCAGCATCAAGGGAATTATTAAGAAAATGATATTCATTGAACGAAAAATCAATGAATGTGCATGTGATTGGCTGAATTCAAAGGCAACAGTATTTGTATGATTTTCCAATAATTCTAATATATAATTACGCTCATCACTGATTCACTGACTGATTCACTGACTGATTCTATAACGCTCGCTGATTGGTTGATCCTAACAATATCATAAAAAAATTCTCTCTCTCACTAATACTATCATAGAATTTTTACACGAATAACGAGTTTTGAAAAAGCGCTTTCTAAGTTTATTTTGCAAAATAAAAATTAATTCGATTTTTCTATGTAAGTATAAAATTTAATTTATTTTTCATATTCCATATATATAACAGAAATAATTTTCAAATTGCTTAAGAATACAAGAAATTGAATTTTTAATAAATATTTAGTATGTCAAACTGTTCATTTATTTTATGATTTGTCAACGGGCGCCTTAGGCGCCTTGCAATTAACTAGTTAAGTAATAATTAGTAAAGATTTTCGTTCTTGAATTAAAATATTGAAAAATATTGTAAAAAAAGAATTACATGTAAATATTTTAATTTAAATTATTCAAAACATTGCAAATAAATATCATAAAAAGCTGACTAATGGATATTTGTTGCCCCGCTAGGAGGTATGTGCCAAAAAGAACTTTCTACCTTCTTTTATATTCTTTTTTATTTAAAATTTAATTTTTATATATGCATGACAAATTAATTAATTCGTCGGTTTTTTACACAATTTAATTATATTTTAATTAATTAATTAATTTTTGTATTAAGTTAAATTTTATTAAATAATATTCAAATTTATTTCATGATAAAAAGTGAGAATTAAAAAATTAAATTTCCACACAAAACATGGAAAACAAAACAAATAGTTTTATAAGTTAATATTGAAATGAAAATTCTTTTGAAATGTGACTGTTTCTGTAATAATTGGCGGGTTTTGTTGTGAATGTTTGAGACTAAATTTTCTATTAATTAATGTGAAAATTTGTGATTGATGATCTACGGTAGAAGGATTAATCGAATTTAGAATATATTTTATCTAGCTAATTAAAAAAAATTAATTGATGACTTTTAATATTTTCAGTTTGTATGAGATGATTTGTTGCGCTCAAAATGTTTTCTACAGAAGCTGTTTAGAGCTGGTAATAAATCAGGTGAAAAAATGTAGGTAGTGCCGGTCTTAGACAATTTTGTGCTATATAAAAAGTGATATTAGTAGCATGAAGCACAATAAAAATTTATACAACAAAAAATATTTTTAAATTTTAATTCTTCATAATTTTGCCGCCCCTTGAAATAATAGCGCTCTAGGCAACCTGAATGTAGGCCCTATTTGAAGCCGCTCATTAAGCAACGTTCACTATAATATTTAAAATTCATAAGCAGTATTAATTGTAAAAAGATAATATAAAATTTAACAAAGAAATATCAAAAAATATATTTTTGTTAAATATGTATATAAAAATTTTAAATAATAATTTAAGTTTATTATGTCCAACACATATTATAAATTTAATGAAAAGTTGCTTATAGAAAATAAAAAAATATCTATAAATATTCAAAAGTATTCAAAAGTTAAGAATACGACTCTATTGAAATTAAAAAATATATTGAATAATATTTGTTTAGTCCAGAGGTCTTTAGGCCGCATGCGACCTCCCGGAGCTTCATGTGTGGCCTCCGGAGCCTTATCGAAATAAATCTTAATTTATATAAAAACCTTGAATTTTGAGGATTTACAAATAAAAATACTTGTAACTACTGAATTGTGTATATACCGTACTGTGCAAGCATCCCGCCGAGTACACAGAACGAAATATAAAAGTCAATCATTCACACCCATAAATACAAAACGTATGTAGACGAATAAATAAGATTATTGAGCACTTATTTGTGGAATGATGACTTATTTGCATCAATTTTTCGATTCAGAAATAATAAAAATTTTCCAGAATATTTCGTATAGCTGCATTTCTCAAATCTGGAGATTGATTATAAACAAAAGATTTAAAATGAAATTAATTAATGTTAAAATACTTTTGACTGCGACCTCATTTGGAGGCGACAAATTTCAATGTGGCCTATGGAAATAAAAAGGTTCCCCACCTCTGGTTTAGTCTGTTAATTACATTGAATTTTAAATTTAACATTCATATTTAAACAATCCAAAGAAGTAAACATTTACATACATAAAAAAGGAATGGCATATCCCTCATATTTGTGTAAATTTCAATTTTCTTAATGTCAAAAAACGTTTCAATTTTCAAAAAGGGAGATTTGACGCTAATAAAATAATATTGAATTTTTAATTTTTATTTATTTCATTTCTAATCAGTGTAAAATTTGACATTTACGAAAATTTGTGCTTTCACAGCATCATATGTAAGTGATTTAATTTTTTCGTAATTGAAATTCATGTAATTTCCCGCATATTTTATCAATTTTAATTCAACAAAAATTTATGTGAAAAATTTCTGAAATTTCAAATTTGTTTGCAAATTTATACGCATTTTAGGTCTTGTTTTATTTGCAAGAATTTTTTAATAATTTTTTTTTTAAAAATTCATAATAACTCATTAAATTTTCTACATTTTATGTAGTCATAAATAGGAGCAAATATTGTCGGAAAATTAAAACAATT
Organism: Schmidtea polychroa; assembly: GCA_959609185.1. Taxonomy (NCBI): domain Eukaryota; kingdom Metazoa; phylum Platyhelminthes; order Tricladida; family Dugesiidae; genus Schmidtea; species Schmidtea polychroa. Next base: position 99,767 of record CAUHTR010007936.1, read on the forward strand.
GAATGGGAAAAATGACTTGGGAATATTTTTAATGGAACGCAATTAAAACAAATTCTGTCTAAGAAAATTGACCAAACAAACAGATAAAATTGCAGGAGCAATTGTGCTGTAATGTACAAATAATAAAAGTTATCTTTAAATTTTATATTAATTATTTATTTTAAATTATGTAAAATGTATTATAATATAAAATACAAAAAAATACAAAAAAAATATGCCGATACAAAAAATTACAAGGAGAAAGAAGATGATTACAATTTTCAAAACAATTGCACGATCATAAAAATCAATCCAAAGTCAAATACAGTTCAACATTCAATTTCTAATTCAATTACAGATCATACAAATTGTATAAATAAACTTATATCTTATCGATTTATTCATTTTAAATGTGTGCCGTCACAGCAATATTATAGAATTAGAAATGTAAAATTAACAGAATATTTGAATATTAACTTTTTCTATTTTTAAAAACAATTTTTTTTATTTTTGATAGTTTAGAAAAGAAGTTGATAGGGTGTTTTCATTTGTTTCAAGAGTAAAAAGTATCTTCATATAGGTGATTTCAATATAATGAAATATCGTCCCTTTTCAAAGGGAATTTCCTCATATTTTCTTTTAGATTATACGTTGATAAAAATCTATGAGTTCGCTAATATTTCTTCGGTGATTGAATATCCTTAACTTTCGATTGTTTCAGCAGAACCTGTCCTGTTCCTATGTAAAAAGTCCGTTTGAGCTGTCTTCCTCTTTCAGTCTCAAATTTCTTTTCAATTTTACAGTATGGTTCACCGATTTCTATAGGTCTCCTATTTATCCGTTTTCTTAAGGAAATTAATTGGCCAATTGGAAATTTTCTAATTTATTTAGAAATAGTTGCTTTGTAAAGAAAGTATTTTCTACATCAGTATTTGCCAACATGTGGCGTAATTTGCGAGGGACTTTTGAGAATTTTGTATTTTTTGTTTTTTTAGTAAAAAAAGACCTTAATTTTAATTTAACACATTTCCTTTGAAAATAAAACAGATATGATATGATTCAGTTTTAACTTTACAGAATGGACCACACTAAAACAATAATAATTTTGTTTGGGAACTTTACATCTCAAGGGGAGACAAAATGTATATTTTTGAAAAAAGATTGACAAACACTGTCCTACATGTTTATTTCTTGTTTTTTCTCGTCAAACGTAGAAACGAATAACATTGAGAAATTTGATTAGCATTATTACATTTAAACAAATTATGGATTTGTAACCTTCACAAATGGTTTGTTTCGAAAAAATGTATCTTTATTATTTCTTGAATTATAAAAAATTAATTATTTCTGGATGGTGAGAATTAATTATACAATTTTTTGAGGGGAGGTTAAATTGAATTAGACTAATATTTTAAAATGAAAATTAAAATTAAAATTAAAATTTACTTTTTCATTATTGTCACATCATTTTGGGTGGTAAATTATATTATTTTATATATTATCTATATATTATTTTTTTTCATAGTTGAGGCAGTAACGGAAGATGTTTATACAATTCTGTTTTGTGGTTTTTACAGACTCTAGCAGAGCTGCACCAAGAAGGGGGCAAGGAATGAACGGCACTAAGGAAACACGGCTTGAGGATGGAGGGGGCAGACAGAAAAAGTTTAGTGGAGAAATATTAATTGTCCTATCTTTATGGCGTTTATAATGATTTAAACTTACGGCTTATTAATTAAATTGGTAAAACTTGTAAGTATATTATATAACTGCAATTTTACCTTGTGATTCATCAGTCAAATAGCATGGCTCAGTATTATTTCAACAAGGTAGAGCATCAGATTATTAATAATGACAGGTGTGATTCTCTAATGTAGTGGTTCTTAACCTGGGGTCCATGGACCCCCAGAGGGGTCCGCGAACGGGTTCCAAGTGGTCCGCGGGACTATTTACAAAAAACTTTTATTATTTTTGTTTGAAGCTGAATAAACAAATTATAAATAATTATTAAAAAATGTATGTGTTTTACTATCAATTTATTAATTTTTTAACATTTCAGGGGTCTGTCGGTACCAATTATATATTTATGGGGTCCATAAGTTTGAAAAGGTTAAGAACCCCTGCTCTAATGTTTTGCTGAAAGCAAATTGTCAAAAATTGTGTCAAAACGTTATAATGTTATTTTTCGTTGCCAACTATTGGGAGCCGTTAGGTGGTCTTACCAAATCTATATAAAGCACCACGAAACAGCGAAAATATGATGGAAACTATTCACCATTTGGGTTTACTTGTTGTAGATAATGAAAATGTCAGATAATAATAATAGTAATAATAATAATAATAATAATAATAATAATAATAATAATAATAATAATAATAATAATAATAATAATAATAATAATAATAATAATAATAATAATAATAATAATAATAATAATAATAATAATAATAATAATAATAATAATAATAATAATAATAATAATAATAATAATAATAATAATAATAATAATAATAATAATAATAATAATAATAATAATAATATAATAATAATAATAATAATAATAATAATAAGTGTGACCAATACCCATAAAGGGACAAATATCTTGTCGGATAAGCTCGAACTATAAATATAAGCAAATTAGACCTACAAGAGGAAGCCCGTGGGAACGTTAGATCCAGACTAATTTGTCAAAGTAAAATCAATTACAAAATGGGTATAAAAGCGACTGGCATGAAACCAAAATTTCCAGTTGGTCGAAGAAAAAGAAAACAAGAAGTTCAGCGAGAGCGATCAGAAAACGTTAAAGTTAGTAGCAAATAAATAATTTAAATCTAAGGTACCAGAAAAAGACATCTTCCGTTGGAAGATTTACCCCTGCGTGAGATTGATAGTCTATTGAAAAGTGCAGACCAAAAGGGGTTGTATCAAGTGTGGTTGAATTAATAAAAAGTGTAGCTAAAGTGTAACTATATCGGTCTTAAATAAAGATTTTGTGTTGGGTCGTTTATTTATTTTGAAAAGAACACAAAGGAGTCAGACAGTAATACCGACTTATACAAAATACCCAACAATATCTAATAACCCAAAAGAACGCATTTTCTAAATACATGTTTTCCGATAACAAAGAATTCTTATTGAATCACTGGGAAGGTCGAAGCATATACTATTGCTGAAAATGAATAAAAACTTATCTTATAGGTGTCATTTCTTGCAACCTTGATGATAATTTAATACATTAAGACATTAATAGCATACCCCTTCTTGATACTACCGAGGCAATGCGAATAAAAGAAAAAGGGCTCAATACTGTGAACATGAACTTTAGAGTAGTTTAAAATCTTCTTCGCATCGTTTTACATTGCAATTGAATGAATCTACAGATGCTACTGTCTTAATTATTTTGATTGTATTTCTTTGCTACTTTTTTAATTCTTTAATTCATGAAAATATACTTTTGTGTAATCCACTTATAGGAAGATGAAATTTTTTAACTTATTAATTCATGCATGCAAGTAAATATGAACTAATCTGGATTTATGTTCACATAATTGCACTGATGGTGCAAAATCTTTAATAGGCCGAGGAAAGGAGCTACATTGCGAATTATTGGAATAGCTCTGCATATTAAACATTTTCATTGCTGTCTTCCTCGTCATCATTAAGCAACAAAAAGAATAGTCAAAACATGAAAGAACATTTTGGATAAAGCAGTACAGATAATTAATTTTATAAAATAAAGAATTGAATTCAAAATTATTTAATTTATTATGCGAAGAACTCTCTAGCACATATAAAATCCTGTTCGTTATCGTGTGGTAAAATTTTAAATTAATTTTTCGGATTAAAAGATGAAATTAGAATTTTTATTATTTTATGTTGACTGTATGTCGAAATCCTTACTTATATATTAACTATTTTTATAGAAACTCCTCAAACAAATTGTTTGGGTTAGCGCAAAAACCAAAAAAATTATATATAAAAGCATAAAGCATAACAAATAATGGTAAAATCAATAAAAGTACAAAATTAATTTAAATTTACTAAAAATCAAAAATCAATATTATTAATCGGGTACGGTTGAACGCCAAATTGAGAGACAAGTTCAGAAATTATAATAAAAATTTAATAAGGTGTTCACAGGGCAAGTTAATGCGAAAAAAACAAAATTAATTAAAATTAATGAATCAGTAATGGAAACACGCCTAATGTGAAGCCGAGCCCATGGGAAACCCGAGCGCTGTAGAAATCCCGATGCGCAATGAGACCCGAAAAACAAGATAAAAAGAAGAAATGTGTTGAGCCCTAATCAAGGATAAATAAATTAAAATTATCTAAAAATCATCAAATATTGATTTTGGGTCCCGAGGAAATAATTTAGCGCAATTTTCTAGATAATTGGCCTCTCATAAAAAGTATAAAAAGAGACCTCAGAAGTGAACAAGCTGCCATTTGGTCGAAGAGAGAAAAGAAAGGCAAAGAAGCACAATCTGGCGATCAATAATAAGGAAACATATTAATTCAAACAAGGTAAGACTCGAACCAGAAAAGGTGATTACCCCTTGGGTTTTACTACCTTATCGAGTGAAAAGTATCTAGAGAGAAAGGTGCAAATAGTGACAAATTGTAATTGTGATAAAGGTTTAATAAAAAGTATTCTGTGTTGGGTTTGAGTTATTTGGCTGAATAAGAACACGAGGAGTCAGAGAGATAGCCGACTTTCAATTAAAAACCCAACAAAATTATGATTTGATTTGTTTAAATACTATTGGAATTAAATAATAAAACGTTGTATTCGTAATCTTGATTTTAAATAGATTCAATTAATACCAGAGGTTCTGTGGCTAACAATCGTAAATATAAATATGCTCAAAATTTAAATAAAATATGGTTACAGCTCTTGGCATATTTTGCAGATATATTTACAGCTTTAAATGACATTGTATTTATTAAAAAACTTAACTATGAATCAGTAAATATATCAAAAAACATCGATATATTTACTGATTCATAGTCAACCTTTTTAATAAATACAATGTCAATGGAAAAGAAATCAGTGGTGAAATTTGAAAATGTCCTTGTAACTTTAAATGAATTTAATAAATCTATTCAAGGTCACAATGTTAATATTATTAAACTGGACGATAAAATCAATGCTTTTATTTCAAAAAAATTAGATTTTTGGGAATCTTTTGTGAAAAATTATAATACACAATGTTTTGAAATGCTAAAAGCATGTTTTACAATTAAAACCCCTATCAAGGATTATATTCCTCAACATGAAGAATTCCATGACTGGATTAAAGATCCGTTTCGAAATTTCAATAATAATGATCAAAATTTATTACTGGCAGAACAGGAACCACTAATTGAACTATTAACAGATTCTACGTCAAAATGCAAATACAAACGAGAAGATTTTCTTGATTTTTTGGGGAAAAATTTACTCGGAATATCTCAAATTTTCTTAAAAGCTATAAAAGCCTTAATGCACTTCGTTACCACATATTTGTGTGAAAAGTCGCTTTCAACATATGTCGGAACAAAAACAAAATGACAATAGAAAATGACTTTAAAGTTTTGTGTAAAACAAAGCTACCTCATCAGTAGTGGTTATAAGACCCTCACGGCCACAACCCCCCTGGTAAAAGCTGCTTCCAAACACTCAATATATACTAATAACACCCCTAATTTTTACACTTTTAACCCTTTTATGCCCCTTATTTTCAACACAAAAAAGCCAAGGGTTTTCTTTTTAAGCCCTATAAACATAAGAAAAAAGGAGAAGAGATGGAATTTAGCAAACTACCAAAGGGGTTATGTCCGTGAAGGTCTTATAACCACTACTTATGCCTTATAGCAAGCTGCCTTCTAGCAAGCTGCTAACTTGGCACCGTGCCAACTAAAATTATAAATATTTTATAAATCTTGATAAAAAATTTTATGAAATATTAAAACTGCTCTGAGAGGACAGTGGTATTTTTTTTTTCACTGTCCTCTCAACAGTTTTTTTTGATCCGGATCATTTTTTTATTCAACCTCTTTCGTTTATCAAATCTCTTCCAATATACAAGCTGGCCAGACTCATACATCAGAATCAATTCGATCTCGAAAGTACAAATGAATTCGAAAGTGAATCCGAAAGAGGTCCGAAAACAACTGAGAAAGGGATCGATCCGGGGTGTGTTCGAAAGACTGGTGGCGATAATTACCGGTTCACCATCACACCCGTTTCAAATATTTTTTTTTCATATTTATGTTTAAAAATTAATTAATTAATAAAATAAATAAAATAAATAAAATAAAATATAAATCTAAGATACCCACACCATTTTCAATATTATTTTCAAATTTTTAATATTATTTTATGTTGAAAAAAAAACTAACCTCAGATATGATTTGAACCACTATCCATTTGAACCACTGTGTCAGTCTATCCCACTGCGCTATTAGACTTTGGATTTTTGTCATTTTTTAAATTTTTATTATAAAAATGAATAATATAAATCTTAAAATTCAAGAAAAAAATAAATTAAATCTTGATTATAATAAAGAATTTACTCATGAAATCAAGAAAAATGATATTTTAAAAATCTCACCAACTTCAGGATCTATTGCAAACTTAAATCGTAGGGGTGATATAGTTTTTCAATCTCTTCAAACATCAAACCCAATAGATATTTGTAATGCCAAATTATATTATAAAATTGAATTAGAAATTGAAGCAAACAAAGATATAACCCTAGAAAATAATTTCTTTCCAAATTTATTCTCCAGACTATGAGATTAAAACTAGGATCATCAGAAATTGAAACTGTTTTGCATCCAGGAGTATATTCTACAATGTTAAATTTTATTTTGACTGGTTGTGATTATAAAAACGAATATGGTGAATTAACAGGTTGGATTCCTGATAGTAATAAAGGGGATTTAGATAAAGATGGTTTAGATATAAATTATGCTTATTATAAAAGAGTTGAACTTTATAAATCTAAAAAATTTGAAGGTTATTTTGAATTAAAACACTTGTTCGGATTCCTTCAAAACTATAATCGCATACTTCATAATGTTTTTATAGAACTCATCTGTAATAGAGTAGAAGGTGATAAAAGATTGTTCTATGGAGCTGCAGACTACAACAGCTAAATTAAAATTATAAACACTTGAATTGCATATACCTGAATGGACATTAAATCCCACATTCTGAAATCAAACTCCTTGAAAGATTAAATTCCAACAAGTCTATAAATGTAAATTATTTAAATAGAATCTGTAGTGAATTTAGTATGACAGAGGGTTCAACATATTCTATAAAGGTAGCAAATTTAGCATACCGACCAAGATATATCTTGATTGGATTCAAAGAAGTAGATTCATCTTTCCAAAAAAATAACAATCTATTTATTCAAAAGATTGAGAATGATAATTTAAAAACAATCCAAATTCAATTAAATAGTTCTTATTATCCAATAAATAGAATGGAATTTAATATTGAAAATAATGAAAACAGTATTCCCATATCTAAATTATATTGAAACATGTTATGATTTCAAAGTTGAACCGCAATTAAGTTTAGAAGATTTCAAAAATTTATATTCTATATTTTGTATAAATGTTTCAGACCAAGATGATCGCCTAGCCATAAACAATGTTGATGTTACACTTCATGTAACAAAGGATTCTAATTTTAAAGCTAAAGTATATACATTAATATTAGAAGAAAAGAAAATAGAAATGAAATTATATGGTGGAAAGATTTCAATTATTGAAAATGTTAGGGGAGATTCTTGATATAATCCCTGATATTTTAACATTTTAAAATGTCTTTAAATAAACCCTATTGGAAATGTGAAACTTGTAATTGTCAGGTTAGAAAACACCATAAAGCAAGTCATTTAAAAACTAAAAAACATATACTTGGATCTAAAATAACAATAGAAAAAAAGAATACTAATTCTTGGTTAGAACCAAGTAGATTTGCCTTTGAGGGAGGTGATCTACAATCTTCAAAAACAACATCTTCAATATTAAAACCTTTTACTACAGAAAAATATCCAGGCGAAAGACATTTATTTAAACACAACTATACCGGACCAGGAACACGTCTAGATATTAGATTAGATGAAAATAATAATCCCAAACAAGGAGAAGAACCTGTGAATCGAGTTGATCAAGCTACTCTTTCTCATGATATTGCTTACAATTCAGAAGATCTTAGAGATAGACATGTTGCAGATGTGAATTTAATACATGATTTAAATAGTATCCAGAAGCCATCAATCAAGGAAAAGATTCAAAGAGCTATAGTTAAATTAGCAATGAAAGGTAAGATTTTTATAGGCGCAGGACTTCCTAGGAAAGCAAAAGATGTTGCTAATAAAAAGATTCTCGAACAAGCAGAGATTGAAAGATCCCTCGAGAGTACAGCCAAGACTAGTTTACAAACCCCAACAGAATCAGAAATAAAATATGCCAACGAATTACATCATGAATTTAGAAAAAATAAAAAATATTTAAAAGTTCAAGTACATGAAAAAGATCAAACATGGTCTGCTGATTTAGTCTTTATGCCAACCAAATCATCAGACCCTGAAAAATATAAAATAATTTTAACAGTAATAGATTTATATACAAGATTTGCTTTTGCAAGGTGTTTAGAAAATAAAACAGGATATTCTATTACAGAAGCATTTGAAAATATATTTGAAGAATATCAAAGAATTCCAAAATATTTATGGTGTGATAAAGGAACAGAATTTTATAACAAAGTTTTTACAAAGTTTTTAAATGAAAACGATATTAAATTATATTCAACAGAAAACGAAGGAAAAGCAGTTGTGGTTGAAAGATTAAATAGAACATTAAAAAATAAAATGTGGAAATATTTTACTGCTATTGGAAAACAAAAATGGAACAATGAATTGTTACAAAAGATTGTAAATGGATATAATAATGATGTACATAGTTCTATAAAATTAACACCCTTAAATGCTTCCTTGAATCCTGAAACCATTAAAGTGGTAAATGTTGATACAACCCCTATAAAACCAAAGTTTAAAATTGGTGACCGAGTAAGAATATTTAAATATAAAAATAAATTTGAAAAAGGATTCACAGCAAAATGGACAAATGAAATTTTTATTATAAATAAAATACATTATACAACTCCAATAACATATAGCATCATTGATTTAAATAATGAAAAAATATTAGGTAGATTTTATAATAATGAACTACAGAAAACAGATTTCTGAACTATAGAAAACAAGTTAAAACAAACTTTTCCATATTTCAGCTTCTTCTCTATCCAAATAAATATAATTATATTTTTCTTTCCAATGATTATCAACAAACATATCAAACATATTCTTATCAGGTTCAACATTTGAAAATAAGTCATTATAAATCATATTCTTATCACGGCGATCTAATTTAAAAAATATAAAACAATTGGAATTATTTCTTATAGAGTTTTTATCTAAAGCATAATAAGTTTGAGATATATAAATAACATTACAATTATTATGTCGACCTCGTGTAAAGTAACTCTTTTGAATCTCTTGATTTTTCATATTAACAACATCATCAAATATAACTAGATTCTTTTTATCTTTAGGAAGTAAATCACAATGTAAAACATCTTCAGGTTTATTAGAGAATAAAACTTGAATCCCCTGCCCCTCACAAATATAATCATTTTTATTATTAATATCTGATTCTAAAATATTTTCCTTATACCAATCAACCATATCACAAGGTTGAAAAACTTCTTCAGGACATCTATGTTGATTTTTAAAAATATCAATTATTGCTTTTTTAGTTAATTTATTTTCAAATCCACATTTCAAAAGTTGTAATTCTGGTTGATTTATGGTTGTAGAATAAAAGATTAAATTATTATAATCTAAAAAATCATCTTCAAGTAACATTCTCAAAACAAGTACATTCTTTCCACATCCAGAAGAACCAACAATTAATAATCTAAAATTATCAGGAAATACTTTATTATTAAATTTACTCTTGTGTCTATTTAAAATTGGTTTCCAAGTATCCGGAGGTCTTCGATTATCCATTTTATTTATTATAAAATGACAACTGGGGAACCTTCGGAAGAATCTTTGCAAGAATTAATAAATTCAAATAAAAATAAATCAGTTGTAATCAACGGTAAAAAATATTTTATTGGAAAACAAGTAAAAGAACAAGTTAAAGAACGTATTAGAGAAGGTGGCATTCTTCCATTAGCTGCTTTAATACCTATCATTACTGCTGCAATAACTGGTGCAACTGGAATAGCTGGCGGTGTTGCGACTGTAGTGAATAATTCAAGAGATGCTAGAAATAAACAATTAGAAAAAGAAAGAATAATAAAAGAAGGTCAAAAGTCTGATGCTGAAAAAGAAAAAATATTAAAAGAGATTGAATTATTAAAGGGGAAAGCATTCGAAAGACAAAAGCCTCAAGAGACTCTGCCTGAAGGGACTCCATTCATTGGAAAAGGTCTCTATCTTGATCCTTATAAAGGTCGTGGTTTAAATGATTTTTTAAAAAATCAAATTTCATCATCTAAATCTTTATCTTCAAAGGATAAAGATGATTTAAAAAAAATATGTAAGTTTTTAAAGAATGGATGCCTTTGTAAAACTAAAAATGGGAAGGGTTTATATTTGAAACCCTTTCCAACAAACCCTTTACCAAAATGATACCATTTTTAATACCATTAAAATGGTATATGAAGAAAGATTAGCACTTTTAAAAAAATTAGAATCAGAACAAGATAAATATAATAAAAAAGATACAAGTCAACATACTGAATCTATAATATTAAATGAGATAATAACACAACAACAAGGACCAACAATTAAAGCTATAAAAGGATTAGAAGATTTAAATGTGCAAGCAAAATCTAAAGAGTTGGATAAAAAACAAAAAATTAAAGAACTAGAGTGGCAGGATCGATTGAAAGAAGAAAAAGAATCCAATGAAGGAAGAAATCAAAGAAAACGTAGAAGAACCTCTAATTTAGAAGAAGAAGAAATGTTTTTAAAAACAAAACCTCTTAAACTCGATCCTAAAATTAATGATAATTTACCTCCTTCAATTAGACCCATATTTAAGAGTAATACTGAAGGATATCAAATAATAACAATTAATAAACAAAACTTTACTTTATATTCAAATTCAGAAAATAAATCACGTATTCATTCACAAAATGTTTATAATAATGAATATTTAGACTTTGAATTTACAGATGATTTTTATAGATTACTTTGTGGATATTCTTCAGATAATCTTCTGGAAATTGAAAAATATTTAAATTTAATAAGATTAGTAGGTGGTAGTTCAAAAGCAAAACACATTCAAGATTTAAAGAATTATTTAGATAGAAATGAAAAGGGTTATATTGTTACAGAGGGAGAGGGGATAAAGGATGATGGTAAACCAAATCCCATCAATCTTTTTATTGAATTAAGAAAACTATTATCTGCAAGGAAAGCAGGACATAATAATTTAGATTCTGATATTTTAAAGATTTCTAAAGATTTGTTAAAACAAGGAATAATTTCAAAAGATAAATTTATCAAGTATACGAAGTTATAAATACAAAGTTATAAAATATAAAATGACTTCAATATTAGATTTTTTAAAAACATTTGGAATAAATACAAAAACAAATTTTGATTTAAAAGATTATGCAAATTATTTAAATTTAAAAATAAAAATATTAATGAATGATGAATTATATAAAATTGAAGGAACTAAAAAGAAACGAAGTCCTCTGGAGGGCATTCTGAAAGACAGTCCCCTGAATATAATAATCAATTATCAAAATTCAAATGAAAAAGGATCTCATTGGGTTTGTATATATAATGGAGGGAAAGGCAAATCTATATACTTTGATTCTTTTGGGATTAAACCTACTAAAGAAGTTGAAGATTATCTCTCGGGAGACTATATTTTTAATTCTTTACAAGTTCAACCTTGGAATACTAAAATATGTGGTATTTTATGCTTATAGGTTTTGTATAGATTAAATAAATCCAAAGGAGATTTTGAATCTATAATCCAAGAAATTTATAATGATTTAAAATCTCTACTTTAAATTTTTACTATAAGAAATGGAGGATAATTTTAAAAAAATGGTAAACATAATGTCAAATAAATATTCAAGAAGTTTATTAATAAATTCAAAAGAATCAGACTTTACTATAAATTTTGAAGATTCAATAAATTTAGATCAAGATTTAAATTATGAATTAGGACTCTTGTGGTTTTCCTGTTTTAATACTATTTTTAATATAAATAATAATAATAATAAATTTATTATAGTTATGAAGGATAAAATACCCCGGGTTTCTGTTTCATTTATTAAACCTAGTATATTGAAAAATAGTGAATATGAAAAGATTACTTCTAGGGAATATAACATTATAACAATTGAACCAGGATCATATGAAATAGTAGATTTAGCTAAAACAATTTTAAAAGAAACAAATGGAGATGTAGAAATAAAAGCAGATGTACAAACTTCAAAATGTATATTAACTTTAAAAAATGTTGGACTTGGTGTTACTACTTCTAGTTTCTTTCATACTATTTTAGGTTTTGAGGTCAGAGAATATACACCATCAACTATTAAATCTAAAAATATTATACAAATAACAAATACAAATTCTATAAATATAGAGTGTGATTGTATAACGGGATCATACAATAATGGTAAACATGCAAATATTTTATATTCCTTTCCTTCTAATATTGTACGAGTAGGATATAAAATGGTTGAAAGAATGAATCCTCCAAATTATTTACCTTTATGCAGAAAAAATATAATGGATATTAGTTTTAGAATTGTTGATGAAGATGGAGAGTTAATTAGTTTTAATGGAGAAAAGATTTCAATGTGTTTATCTTTGAAACAGGTTTAAGGATTTTATATTTTATTTGATTTTTTCTATAAAAATGAATTATAACAAGTTTGGAATATATAATGATGGATTAAAAGATGAAGATGTTATATTTCTTACAGAAAAGAGATATATTAATGAAAGAGGTGATTCAATGAAAGGAGATTTAAATTTAAATGGACACAAGATAAAAGAATTATCTTTTCCAAGTGATAAAGAAGATGCAACTAATAAAAGATATGTAGATGAGAATATATATAGAATTGTCTCATTAGTAAGTGATGGACATGCTAGACTTGATGATCTTTCCAAAAGATTCGAAGAATTCAAACATGAAACTTTATCTAATATTAATAAATTACAAAGTAGGTTAAATGAAGAAATTCAAAGAGTTAAGGATACAAGACTTAAAGATAAACGACTTGTGGATAATAAAATTAATACAATATATAATATAATAAATGAGATGATTACATCATTTAATAAAAGAATTTCAAATTTAGAGTCTCATGGAACACACATTAACACCACACATAGTATTAGAAAAAGAGCTGCTGAATTACCTCAGAATAAAACATTATTACCTAATAACTTTAAACATTTTATAGAACCAAGTTTAATAACAACAAACACTAAAGAATGGAGTGTTTTTATGGTTGTAAAGATTATTGACCCTTATTTTGTTTTATTTGATGATGATAATGAAATAATGAAATGGTTTGTGAAATCTTATTATAATACTAAGCTTGAAAAGGGTGATGTTATAATTACTGGTTATGATTCAAGACATGCATATTGGGGTGGTAAAACTCAATCAACTAAAACTGATTCATATAAAAGTAAAAGTAAGAATATTATTTTTAAAAGCACACTTGTACAATATATAGATTTAATATTTTATGAAAGCAAGGTTGATTTTGATGAAGTTTATAAAGTATTGAGAGAATTGTATAAAGATATTCTCATAACAAGAGATTCTTATGATATGCGAGCATTAATACCACGTGGTAGTCGGAAGAATAAAGTCTTATTTTTTTAATTATTCTTATTTTAGTTTTATTAAAATGGAAGAAGTAAGAGAAGAAAAAATTTATCCAGAGGTTAGGTATCCAGAATTAGAATATTATTCCGAAGGTCGCAAAGGTTCCGAAGGTCACAAAGGTTCCGAAGGTCATAAAAATCCTAAACCTTCAGCCCCTACAGAATTAGAAGTCATGAGAGTAAAAGAATTTAAATCTGAAACCTTACATTTACAAGATTTATTAAAGCATTATAAAAAAATTAAAAATAGATGGAATAAAGGGAATACTGTTTTAAAAATTGTGGGTTATTCTTTAGGATTTACATCTGCAATATTAACAATCATTTTACCTGCAACCTTACCAGTTTTAACAATTGCACCTGTAATACTTGGAAGTATTTCTGTGGCTGATGGATTCTTGACTGAAATGGTTTCAGTATCTTATACTTCTAAAAAGAAAAGTTTATATAGAGAAGTTTGTAATACAATAGAATTAGGAATTTCAAAATTATTTTTATTTCAATTAAAAGCTTTGGAAGATGGAATCTTAACTGATGATGAAATAATGAAATCAAATCAAATAATTCAAGATATAAAAAATGATGTTATAAAATTAAAGAATAATGGTATAAAGACTGAAAGAACAAAAAAGAATCAAAGAGAAAAATGGTTAAAGAGTAATTTATAAACATATAAAATGGATGCATTTTTAAAAAAAGTAGATCAAGTTGCAGTAGTTGATACTTCTAAATTAAACATGTTTTTATTAAAAGAAAAAGCTTTAGAGTTTACAAAGATTTTAAGTGAGAATCCTAATTTTAATCAATCTCAAATTTTTCTAATGTTTCCATATATAAATTTTTTCATAAATGCTGCTTGTTTGAACTTTATAATACTGTGAACATCTTTTAATATCATTCCATGTGAAAGATAAAATTGTAATAACCTATAATGACAAAGATAATAAGTTCGATTTGTTTGATCACATAAAAGTTTTGTAGTCGTTGATCTATTTTGTTTGATTTGCCAATCTGAAAGTTCTTCAATGCTGATTTTTCTTTTTACTGGTGCAAATGGGAAATACCTAGTTCTAGATTTTATTTCATCTGGATACTCGAGATCACATTCTATAACATATCCAAATTCTGAATCTTTAGGAGTTGATAGGATTTCATTTAAAAGATCTTCTAGTTTATCTTTTTCTTTAGGAATATCAACCCATGAGAAATTAGAAATTGGTAAATGTTGAGTCATTACACCACCATATAGAGCAGTTGCATCAGTATAAAATATTTCAGATGGGTTTGATAAACCTTGTTTTATTAAATTAAAATCTTCTTGTGTTTTTACTTCTATATAGTCTTCATTTATATCTTTAAGGAATTTTCTACAAATGGTTAAGGAATTATTTGCAGTTATTTCTCTATCCCCCATTACAGAAGAAACGCCCCCTCTAATATTATGTTTAAATACATTAAACATATCGAGATCAGTTAATAGTTCTATTATTTTATTCCTATCATCCTCTTCTTCAGTCCATATATTATATAACAATATATCCCAAGCTAAAGAGGGAGATGTTATATAATTATAGGGTTTTAATTCAAAGGCTTTACAGAAGATTTCAAAACAGTCAGCTAAAATATAAACATCAAGGGATAAATACATGTCGGTATATTCTCCAAGGTTTTGACAGTTGAATAATTGATACATTTTATTTGCTCGAGAATATTCTTGATTTGTAATATTTGATTGTTGAAGGTTTGAAAAGAAGCTGTCTTTCTCTGGTAAGGATTCATTATATTTATCAAATGAATCAATATAATCATATGGATATATTCCTTTTGCTAAACATGTTGGATATTCTTCCAAGGGAATATTATTTTTTATCAAAACCATGGTGGTTGTATATTTAAAATCTTCTGGTTTCATTGTTTTTGCTACTGCATCTAGAGACATTCCTAAAAAATTTAGAGAATCTATAAATTTTAAACATCCATATTGTATACATTTATATTTTTCTTTTGTTAAACCTATTAGTTTGAAAGAATTTTTAGCATTTGCAGCTAGGGCCTTTATAAATAAATGTACATCATATCCAAAAAGATTATGAAATATAACTGGTATAAATTTAGGTTTTTTACAATTTATATTACAGTTTGTATGAGCTGCTCCTCGATAATTATTTAATTTTTTAAAATGATCATGATCTGGTACTTTTATGTTTTTCGAAGATTGTAGTTGTCTTTCATGAAACATTCTTTGTTCTTCTTCTTCAATAGACTCGATATCTGAAGAATCTTCAAGGAGTTGATTCTCAAGGGTCGCGAAGCTCTCAAAGGATTGTTTACACATCCAACAGTTTGTAGAATTTTTATATTCTTCAAATTGTTCAGTTGAAAAATTTATTTTATATTCTGTTTTTAATATTTTAAATAATTCATGTTCTAGATCATTTATATTTTTAGTAAAATGATTTAAAACATCTTCTTCAGAGGTTCCTCTATATGAATATTCTTTAGATTCTATGAGTTCGGGGTAATTACTTTTAAAAAATAGTTTATAAGCTGAAGGTATTTGTTTGGTTAATTTTATTGTATAGGATTTATTATTTAACTTTAGAAAGTTTTTCATATTCTCAGATAGAGATTCAAGTGGAACTCGATTTGAATAATCACACCAAGAATCTAATAAATTATTTTTTTCTATTATTTTTAAATATTCTTTTTCCAAGTCTTGTTTTATATTTATTGCTTCAAAGTCTCCATATATTACACCCATTGATTCTAATAAATTTGAATAATTTTTAAAGTTCATGTCTGAGTTTATAGGCATTTTAATTAATGCTGTTTGGTTCTTGTCACACAATCTTTCATGTTTAATCATTGAGTTTTTAGAGGTTGAATAGTGAAGACATATTTTACAAGTTGTTCCTCCTCTAACTTGTGTTGTTGTACGCATAAAACTTTGAAAGTTTTTTATTAGAATATAATGTTGTTTCTTTTCTAATGTTGGGCTTTCTTCTTCTTGATCTGTTGGGTTTTGCCCATCCTCTTCAGTTTCTTCATTAAAAACATATTCTCTATATTCTTCATCCAATTCTATAGAACTTTGCTCTTCTAATATTAAAAGATCTATTTCTCTATTTTTATCTTGTTCTAATAATTCTTTATTTGAAATATAAATTGGTATAATATGTTTTAAATTATCATTATCTGGAATGTGTTCATAAATATTAAGTTTAATATTATTTAAAATTTCAAATTTTGGAATATCTTCAATTTTCATTGGATGTTTAAATCCTGTTGGATAAATCAATTCATTTTCATATTGTTTATATTTTGAAACCCTTTGAGGATTCCTTGCTTGAGGATGTAAATGTGCAAGTATTGACCATTGGAAACATTTATCATCTTTATTTTTTACATTTATAACATAGATGGAGTTGAATGGTGTGCGAATAAAAGATTTGGGATTTGGTGGTGCTGCTCTCCAATATTCAATTTCTATAGATTTGAAAGAGTGGAATCTTAAATTAGATTCTCCCAATTCTTGTTCTACTTGTTCTTGTTGTTCTTCCATCTCTTGAGTTAAATCTTTGATGATTTTATTTATTCCCTTTGTTGAGAATAAATATTTAAATGATGATTCGATATCAACATCTAGAGGAGTTGTTTCTATTTCTTCTCCCCTCCAATATCTTGCAGAGATTCTAACTTTATATTTTAAAATGTTAAATCTTGATTGACCAAATTTTTTTATAGCATTGTCCATTGAATCTTTTATGTTTTGTTTATTTCTTCTTATACAATCTGTGATTGTTGAAAACATTTGTTCTGTAAATACATCTATATGATTAAAGTTGTCCCAATTATATTTTTCTTTTTCAATATGTTCAGGTTCAATATCAGAATCTTCAGAATGACTTTCAGAATCAGAGTCTCTTTTAGGTATTGGTTGGTTATTCTTTATAGCACATTTTTTTACATGTTTTAAATAATAAGATTTTATATTAAATTTTGATTTACATATAGAACATTCAAATTTTTCTCTATTTTTAGGAACTCCAATACAATTTTCAAAATGTTTATCATATCCTGAAAGTAAATATCTTACTTTACATTTTGAACAAATTTTTGAGTTTGAATTATTAAGTCTATTTATTTTTAATAAATGAGCTTTTGATTTTTGATGTGATAGTAGTGCAGTTTTATTTTTAAAATTTTTTTGACAAATAGTACAAGCATAAATATTAGGATTCATTTTTTTAAAAAAATTTTTTATTGGATACTATGTTTTCAAGATTTTAAAATATTTATAATTTTAGTTTGCAATTTGTCAAGTTGGTGGCTTGCTTGCTATAGTAGTGGGTATATGACCCGAATGGACATAACCCTTGATAGTTTGCGAGTTTCTTGTTCTTCTCTTTTTTTCTTTCTGTTTATGGGGGGCTTAAAATAGAAAGCTTGGCTTTTGTGTTGAAAATAGAGGGTCTAAAAGAGTTAAAAGTGTAAAAATTAGGGGTGTTATTAGTATATATTAAGTGTTTGGAAGTAGCTTTTATCAGGGTAGGTGTGTCCATGAGGGTCATATACCCACTACTTTCGTCCAAGAGTTAATAGAAATACTAGCTCTTCCATGCTTTTAATGGTTCTTGAAATGTAATTTCATGTCCTAGCTGTTATGTTTGTTATTGTGTGGAGGTGGACTGCCCAGTTACTACATTTATTTTTTTCTATAGTTTTTGAGAAAGTGGAAGGAAAAATTAATTTAACACACAAACACAACATATGACAAAATATGCATGTAAACTTTTGATAAGTAGAAATGTTGCAAGAAATAAAACATTATAAAACTTCATTGTTTAAAATTTATTAAAAAACGTAGCGGAAACAGTTTTAAGCTAGAATCGGATAACTCTATGTTGAGGTGTAATATTTATTTATAAAATTATATTATAAATTTAATATTTTTATAGAATTTAAAATATTTTTGTAAAAACGCTGCATTTCAATGAAGGTGAAATTTCAAATTTGCTATGAAGATTGCTATGAATTTGTAAAATTACTGAACATCACAAATAAATCGATTGGAACAATAATTTAAAAATACAAAAACTGGAGAAATTTCCAAAGGAAAAAGAGGGAGCAGCAAAGAATTTATTTCAGAAGAACAGTGAAATTAATGTATTAAAAAATATATGTTTGGCAATTACTTTATTTAATAAATATATATTTAAAAATATATCTAAATGTTATGCATAAATTCCTTAAAAAACTGAAAAGTAATTAAAAATTAATTATAATAAAAGTATTGGCCAAAAGTAATATTTAATGACTTGAATAATAATTTCATAATGATATAAAATCAAAATTCAAGCCTTAAAATTTACTTAAAATTAAACATTTTACTTGAAAGCCATTTCTAAACTGCATTAACTGCATTTCATCATAAATGGCGAGTCACCTAAAATTGGTGTACACACCAACTTGTATTATAGACGGTTTTATTCCTTGTAAACAGGTGGATCATGAAGGTCAGTTATTTTGTTTTGACTTTTATTGAAAAGGTGGAAAGAAAAATATAATTTTTGTTTCTTTCTTCCTGTCTGCGAGTGTTCTTTTAAGATTGCATCATATTTGTTTATAAACCTGACTTTCATTAAAATGTTTTCAGTATTTACATTGATTGTCTATTCTAGTCCCGATAAACTAGATCTTCCTTCTCTATGATACCCACGGAAGGGAATGTCTGTTTTACTAATAATATAATCATGGCAATCCTTCCAGTTAAACCTTTTGACAAAGTTTAGATATCCAGTATCAAAGATGAAATTCAAACTTCTGGAAACAAAATAGATTTGTAAATATTTTGTATAAAATAAATATAGTTGACGTTTCGAAGAAATAATTCAACTCATTTACCTCAAAAACACTCACAAGCCAACTGGTTCAATCTACTGTAAATATTATTAAACTAAATGCACCCATCTGTAGCAGTTGAGTTTGACATACCTCCCATTATTTCCATCATTTTATTTTTAATTATTTAATTATAAATTAATATTACTTTTAAAAGTAATTGGACAGAACATTTAATGAACAATAAGGGTCACTACTTGGGAGGTTAATAAAGGTCATTAACACCTTTATCACATAAAGTGTCTCCATCAGAACAAAGAAAAGTTAACATTGGCAATTTCAAATTTTAGATTATAATTTCACTCGTTGATAAAATGGACCATGCGACTTTTCGACCCTCTCCGCTTCTGGGCGATGTAGCCCTCCGATTGTTGTTATTGTATGTAAGATATCGATATGTATAAGTTAAGATCCTGCAGACTTCAAAACATATAAAATATCCAAGATTTTAAAATCGCATGTATTTATTTTTTAACTCTTGAAACATTGCGATATGTTGAAACTAATTTCGGGAAATATTGGAAATATTGGAAATATGTGACTTAAATTTTCAGGAAAAAAATGATGAGATTTGCCAGTTTCAATTATTGTTCAATATTTTATATCATTATAATAACTGATAAAATAAATCTCTAATTCAAGGACAATAACATTCGAATCTCTTTGAATAAATAGGACTTTTGTTTTAGTAAATACAATTGATAACAAATGAAGTTTTGCAGAGCATTTTCTTTTAGAATTATTATTTTGTTTTAATCTTGTACAGAGATATTTCATATAAAAGTTCTATAAAAGTGTTAATATAAATTATTATTATTATTATTATTATTATTATTATTATTATTATTATTATTATTATTATTATTATTATTATTATCATTATTATTATTATTATTATTATTTACAAAATTTTATTTCATACAAGTTTAAACTAAAAATTAACTTAACTTAATTTAAAATTCATTACCTTAACTTAGTTTTTTTAATAATATTATCCTAATTCAAATTAAATTATCATAATTTACTTATACAAAGATTCAACAACCAAATATGCCTGAGTATTTTATCGTCTATATCAGGGATTCCCAAACTTGGGTACGGTACCAGTAACGGTACGCGGGCAAGCAGCTACCCGTACGCGAATTACTTTACTATATATAAAACAAAATTCTATTAAAAATTTGTTTTGCGAAAAAAACATGGCTACTATAACCCATACATTTTAATATTTTACAATTTCTAACTTTCTAAAATTTTTAATGCCATTTGCGACCACGTATTTATGTGAAACAGGATTTTCTGCAATGACTGCGATGAAAACCAAGTATAGAACTTTGCTGGACATTGAATCGGATCTTCGCTCTAAATTGGCAAACATTGAGCCCAATATTTCTTCTTTAGTAAATAATAAACAGGCCAAAGCTTCTCACTAACTATTTTTTAAGTTATTATTATATTTTATTTATATGTTTACCAGTAAATATATATATATATTCCAAGTTACTTGTCTTTATTACAAATCTCCATTATACCCCATTAAAAAATTAGGTTTGCCGGTACGTAATCAATTTTTTTACAACCTATATGTACGGTACTATGAAAAGGTTGGGAACCCGTTGCCTATATCAATTACTTAGACAACAATTCCCTGTTAGAAAAAACTTGAGACTATAGTGAGCTTTAAAAATCTGTAGAAAATACTATGACTATGTAGAATGTCCTATTATTTTTTAGAGTGATCAAAATCTAGTTCAAAAAACCCTAAGACCGTAATTGCCCTAATATTATCCTATTGAGACAAATGTCAAATTTCTAACAAATCTGGAATTGAATATGAACTAGTTGTAATCTCCAGTGATATCAGTGAATCTCTGAATGTAATATTTTGTGGATTTTATTGCTATTTTTGTGATATCAATAAACCTTTAATATATCGTTGGGATTTCTATCGATATGCAAGAACACAAGGGTTACCAACAAGGAATTTAATTTATATAAAATCCAACATTATTATTATTTTATTTTTTTAACATTATGGGTGTAGCTATATTTACATACTGCTTTGATAGGATTATATAAACTTAAATTATTCATTCATTCTTTTTGCTGGGAGAGAACTGGAAGATCGGCCAGTTGGGATTTTTAATTGAGTTCAATTGAACAGAATGGGGATTTCGTTGAAAACATCAGTTTTAAATAAATTTCACTCTCATTAAGGTGAAAACTAAATATAAAAAAATGTTTATATCAAATATCATTTATGGTTATATCACATTTCAGTTGAACTTATTTGTTTCAGTTTTCTTAATAATTTTCCCATTTTTTAAATTAAATCTATTATCGAGATAATTTTGGAAAATTAGTTAAAATAATAATTATTAATTAATTAATTATTAATTAATTCCGGAATCTTAAGTTGGTTTAATAATAATTTTCCCCATTTTATAAATTAAATCTATTATCGAGAATTTTTTTGGAAAATTAATTAAAATAATAATTATTAATTAATTATTAATTAATTCAGGAATTTAAATTCGGTTCATTAGAAATATGGCGATCTGAAATGATTGTAAATGGAATCAGAAGAGAAATATTTCGGAATTCGAATAAGAAAAATGGACTTGATAAAAATTGATATTAGGGGGCAGCATTAGTATATTAGAAAGTGTAAGAGTAACAAAGGTGCTGATTTCAGGAAAAAGAAAGTGATTATCGACAAGAACACTTGGAGACGTACAAAATATCGTATGGATAATTATTTGTTGCTCTATCACAGTGTTTCTCAAACTATGGGTCGCGAAAGAATTTTTGGTGGGTCGCGATGACTAGAATAACTAGAGTTAAATAGAGTTATTCTCATTAAATAAACATTTATTTTAAAATTAATCTTTGTCATGTGGGTCGCAATAAAATTTTTGGCATGAAATGTCAAAAATTTGGGTCGTGATCAAAAAAGTTTGAGAACCACTGCTCTATCATACGAAATATGAAGTTATTACAAAGCAGCTAATGGAACACAATCATGTTCCATATAAACCTATGGTAGATACAAAAAATGTAATCAGCATAATAAAAGATCGAGCAGCTTCATCAACGCTCGAAAAGAGAAAATAAAACTTAGGAAATGAATAGAGTAATTTGTGATATCAAAGAATTTTCATTGTGTCAATTAGCTTGGTCAACACTGTTCCTGACAAGGGCCCAGCATCTCAAGGAATGCAAAAACAATTATTATTGCTTTATTAAATTTTTCATAAATTTTCGAATTTCGACAATTCATTAGATATTTTCCTATAATTTATTATAATTTGTAAAAAAGAAAATAAATTAGGTTTGACTGTAGCGGTAGCTAGATATCTTTGTTGTTCTTTTCAATAAAATTATTGTTACAAAATCATCCATTGATTGGTTACTTTATTTATACAATTTTCTTTGAAAGGGTGTAAGTTTTGTTCCTTGCCTATAGCGCAAGTTTGGATTGTTTCATCTCTGATGTCGATTGGCAATAGGGAATTTTCCAGGAAATATTATGTGTCAGACAAACAAATAAATTTTGTATTTAATTTACAAGGTAATTAAATTACGGTTTTATTTTTGTAGATTTTTTTAATAAAATATTGTTAATTTATTTTAATATTTACTCGAACAAATATTGTCAGGCAACTCCTTCTCTTCATTGTGAATAATTCCTAGAAAGTCTAGCAGGTATAATTCTCAAATTACCAATCTTGACTTTGTGGAAATTTTCTCGCGTTGATTGAAGTAAATATATAAATGTACACAGAAATATTGTATAACTATGCCTATCACTTTATATTTTTTAAATAATATTTTATAGCAATTTAAATTTTTCAATGGTTTTTGGTTTTCGGATAATAAATAAATTTCTCAACTGAAAAATTTCCCAAATTTTAAAAAGTCCCAAAAATAATTGACCCAAAATTTCTCAGCGCGGTAGTTTGTAAATTACCAGCCCGGTTGGAACTGGAGTGATAGTTTGACTATTAAAATTATGAAATAATTAGTTAAGATAAATTTGTTTAACTAACCATATTCTTTCATTAATAATACATCTCAAAAGCAATGATATAAATAGACCCCATTTCATCAATTATTTATAAATGACACAGGCAGCATATATGATTAATCTGATAAGTGGTTTTAGTAGGTAGAAACTAGCTTACCGCAACAATTACCCCCCCCCCGGGGGGGGGGGGGGGGGGTAAAATTGTTGCAACTCACATTTTTTGCTTTCAGGGATTTTTGGTCCAAATTTTTTTTTATCAGACTATAGTGAAGGGGTCTCGATGGTCCTGGGATTTTCAATACAAAAAAAAAAATTTCTATACAAAAACGATGGTCCTGGGATTTTCAATACAAAAAAAAAATTTCAATACAAAAACGATGGTCCTGGGATTTTCAATACAAAAAAAAAATTTCTATACAAAAACGATGGTCCTGGGATTTTCAATACAAAAAAAAATTTTCAATACAAAAACGATGGTCATGGGATTTTCAATACAAAAAATTTTTTTCAATAGAAAAAGGCGGTCTTCAATAAAAAAGCATGGTAATTTAAGGTCTCAGGATATTTTCAATACAAAAAGGCAGTCTACACTAAAAAACGTGGTAAATTTTTCAGACTATAGTGAGGTGGTCTCGATGGTCCTGGGATTTTCAATACAAATTTTTTTTTTCAATAGAAAAAGGCGGTCTTCAATAAAAAAGCCAAGGATTTATCACACTATAGTGAGGTGGGTCTCGATGGTCCTGGGATTTTCAATACAAAAATCCGACTACCACTAAAAAAGCCAACGATTTATCACACTATAGTGAGGGGGTCTCGATGGTCCTGGGATTTTCAATACAAAAAATTTTTTTCTATACAAAAATCCGACTACCACTAAAAAAGCATGGAATTTTCAGACTATAGTGAGGTGGGTCTCCTTGGTCCTGGGATTTTCAATACAAAAAATTTTTTTCTATACAAAAATCCGACTACCACTAAAAAAGCATGGAATTTTCAGACTATAGTGAGGTGGGTCTCCTTGGTCCTGGGATTTTCAATACAAAAATCCGACTACCACTAAAAAAGCATGGAATTTTCAGACTATAGTGAGGTGGGTCTCCTTGGTCCTGGAATTTTCAATACAAATAAAATTTTTTCAATAGAAAATTCGACTATCAATAAAAAGCATGGTAATTTAAGGTCTCAGGATATTTTCAATACAAAAAGGTGATCTACACTAAAAAATCGTGGTAAATTTTTAAAATAAAGTAAATAATGGGTCGAAAAAATTGAATTACAGTAAATTATGTGCTAAGATCTTTAAATTAAAGTAAATTATGGTCCTAAAAAATTAAATTAAAGTAAATAATGGTCCTACAAAATTAAATTACAGTAAATTATGGGCTAAGATTTTTAAATTAAAGTAAATAATGGTCCTAAAAATTAAATTACATTAAATTATGGTCTAAATAAGTAAATTAAGGTTCTAAAAATTAAATTACAGTAAATTATGGTCCAGATTTTTCAATTACATTAAATTATGGTCCTAAAAAATTAAATTAAAGTAAATAATGGCTCAAATTTTTAAATTAAAGTAAATAATGGTTCAAAATTTAAGATTAAAGTTAATTAAGGGCTCAACTAAGTAAGTTAAGGTTTAAATTTTTGAATTAAGTAAATTATGGGTCTAAAAATTAAATTAAAGTAAATTATGGTCTAAATAAGTAAATTAAGGTTCATATTTTTGAATTAAAGTAATTATGGGCTCAGATATTTGAATTAAAGTTATCAATGGGCTCAAATAACTAAATTAAGGTTCAAATTTTTAAATTAAAGTAAATAATGGTCCTAAAAATTAAATTAAAGTAAATTATGGCTCAAATTTTTCAATTAAAGTAAATTATGGTCCAAATTTTTGAATTACAGTAAATAATGGTCCAAATTTTTGAATTACAGTAAATAATGGTTCTAAAAATTGAATTACAGTAAATTATGGTTCTAAAAAATTAAATTACAGTAAATTATGGTTCTTAAAAATTAAATTACAATAAATAATGGTCCAAATTTTTCAATTAAAGTAAATTATGGTTCAAATTTTTAAATTAAAGTAATGAATGGGCTCAAATAACTAAATTAAGGTTCTAAAAAATTAAATTAAAGTTAATTAAGGTCCAAATTTTAAAATTAAGTAATAATTTTTAAATAAGTAAATTAAAGTAATAATTTTTAAATAAGTAAATTAAAGTAATGTAATAAGTAAATTAAAGTAATATTTTAAAATTTATTAACAAAAAGTTGAAATAATAGAAGGTGTTTGAGAATTGAAATTTTTTAATGAAAATTTTTATGAAATAATTTTTTAAGTAATTTTTAATAGAAATTTTTATGGAATAATTTTTTAAGTTAATTTTTAATGGAAATTTTTATGAAATATTTTTCAATGATAATTTTAGATGGAAATTTTTAAGATAATTTTTAATGAAAATTTCTATGAAATATTTTTCAAAGACAAATTTTAATAATAATTCAACAACAAACCAACAACTTAGTACCAACAACCAGTAACTTATGAACATGTATTAACAATCAGATACCTACAACTAGTTACTAACAACCTGCTACCAAGTACTTACAATCAGTTACATGCTACCAAATACTTTCAACATGATACCACGTACTAAATAACTCTCAAACAACCAGATACTTACAACCAATTACCAGATACCAAGTACCTACAACTAGTTACTAACAACTAGTTACCTGATACTAAGTACCTACAACCATCTAACAAGTACTAACAACCAAAAACAAGCAACCAACTAGGTACCAAGTACTAACAACCGACAACAACTAACTACCACCTACCAAGTACCTACAACCACATACTAACAACTAGGTACTAGATACCAACTACTCACAGCCGTCAACAACCAGGTACTAAGCATTATTAACCAACTACTAAGTACCAACAACAACTAACTACCAACTACTAAGTACCTACAACCACCTACCTATTAACTAGCTACAACCACCTACCAACTAGCTACCACCTACCCATTAACTAGTTACAACCAGCTAACTAGGTACTAGATACCAAGTACTAACAACCAGTTACCTGCTACTAAGTACCAACAACCACCTACCAAGTACATACAACCAACATCAACCAGGTACTAAGCATTAATTACCAACTACTAAGTACCTACCAAGTACCTACAACCACCTACCTATTAACTAGTTACTAAGTACTATCAGCCAACTAGGTACTAGATACCAAGTACTAACAACCAACAACAACCAGGTACTAATCATTAATTACCAATTACTAAGTACCTACAACCATCTAACAAGTACTAACAACCAAAAACAAGCAACCAACTAGGTACCAAGTACTAACAACCGACAACAACCAGCTAACAACTAACTACCACCTACCAAGTACCTACAACCACATACTAACAACTAGTTACCAGATACCAACTACTCACAGCCGTCAACAACCAGGTACTAAGCATCATCAACCAAGTAATAACAACTAGATACCTAGTACTTACAACCAGATGACCACATGAAATTATTGGTTAAATAAGTAAATTAATGTCTAATTTTAAAATTAAGTAATCAATGGTCTAAAATATTAAAGTTAAAGTCAATTTAAGATGAAAGTTTTCTGGGATTTTCAATGTTAATTTTAGATGCAAATCTTCGTCAATCAATCAATGACCACATGAAATTATTAGTTAAATATGAAAATAAGGGTTATAATTAGTTGTTTAGTAAATTATGGTGTAAAATTAAGAAATAAAGAATAATTAGGTAAATTAAGGATAAATTAAGGAAAATTAAGGTTCAAAATTTAAAATTAAGTAACCAATGGTTCAAATTTTAAATTAAAGCTAAATAAGTAAATTAAAGTAAGATTTTTAAATTTATTATCAAAAGATTGAATAACCACCAACTTTTTTGAGAAATGTAATTTTTAATGAAATTTTAAATGGAAATTTTTTTTTTAAATGAAAATTTTAATGAAATAATAATAATAATAATAATAATAATAATAATAATAATAATAATAATAATAATAATAAAAATAATAATAATAAAAAATAATAATAATAATTCAACAGTTACCAACAAGTGGTTACTGATTATTTTTAACTAGGTGCTAACAAATAAATACTTTCAACATGATCCCAAGTACTAACTAACTCTCAAACAACCACATACTTACAACTAACTACTTACAATCAACCAATGGATTAAGCATGGATAAAAAGTAAATTAAATTCTTTATTGTATTTTATGAATTGTATACCACAACTCAATCACTTTAAAACACCACGTGAAATTCGAAATAATTTAAATTACAATGAAATACTAATGAATTCTAATTTACAAAACATTTTTCTTTTAATTGATTACTACTGACTTATTATTGCAAAGTAAAAATCACATTCAATAAATACTTATTGTTGATCAGTTTTATTATATATACTCTGAGTTTATCCGACAGGATGTTTTGACCCCCCTAAGGGTACTGGTCGTAAGGGTACTGGTCGTAAGGGTATTAGTCGTAAAGGTACTGGTCGTAAGGCTATTGGTAACACTCAACCACCACCTACTCATTAATTAACTACCATGTACTAACAACCAGTTACCTGATACCAAGTACATACAACCAACATCAACCTGTTACTAAGCATTATCAACCTACAACTATATAACAACAATCAGTAAACAACACTCTACCAACTATTAAATACAAGATACCAACAACTAGATACCAACAATCAACTAACCACACATAAAAATAATAGCAATTAAATACAAAATATTCTTCATCACATACACTATCTTCTTATCAAAATCTAAAAATTCAATCAGATACCAACTACCAACTACCAAGTACTAACAACCAACTACCTACAACCAACAACTATGTACTAACAAATTGATCTTTAAAAGAAAAATACTCATCACTTGAAAAATTAGATGGAAAATTAATTGAACTCAAGACATCAATAACTTGGTAAAAATTGATTAAATAATTGCAAAAATTTAAATTTACTCAAAATAAATATCATAAAAATTTAATTAATAGACAAGAAAGAATTCTATTCATTAATCATCCAGTAAATAAAAAAATACTGATCATTCAAGTTGAATCAACTAAGATAATAAATTAATAAGATAAGATTTAGTAGATAATTGATTTAGATTGAATAAATTAATTGAAATAAAATTAATTTTAATTATTTTTTTTTAAAAGTAATACATGTACTCAAATTGATTGACTGATTGCTCAATATATTCAAAAATCAGTATAAATTCATTACAATTATCAAAGTCATCAATCTACAATAAAAATAATTATCATAAAATTCCAAGAGACTAGAAAACTAACAAACCAGAAAATTCATTCAAATGACAATAATTGGTATATTCAAGCGAATTCTCTAATAAAATCATCTAAAAAGAATCATTTCGCCTGAAATATCTCTATTTTTAAAGATTAGTATCTTATCGATAAGTACTTGTTAAATATCATATATTCACCTCAAACTAACAAGATTCCTTAAAATCCCTTAAATGACTATATTTCTACCCTTAATCAATATTATTACAAATAATTCAATAAAATCATCTAAAAAGCATCAAATTTCCCAAAAATAACTCTATCTTTAAAGATTAGTATTTTATCGATAAATATCCTTAAAAGGTTATATATTTACCTCAGACTAATAAGATTCCTTAAAATCCCCTTTAAATGACTATAATTCTAACTTTAATTCGTATTATCACAAATATTTCCCTATAAAACAGGTAAAATCATTAACTCTAAATAATTTATAAAATCTAATGATAAAACCGGTTATAATTAAATTTTTGTTAATCACTGTACTCGAAATTTAAAATAAATATTGCTTGAAATTTGACTGTACAATATAACTGAGTAGTTGCATAGAAAGATTAAATTTATCCATATTTCTTCAAATGATCATTTTTACCGATATCCAACCGATTTAATTACTAATTAAAATCACCCGATAAGATTTCTCCCAATAAAGATCAATTTTCTTTAGTCGACGTTTTAAATCAATATTTCCAACTTTTGTCGTTGTCCGTCTAAATAAAGATAAAAAATAATTTAAAGTTGATATCAATCCCAATTATCTGTAAAGTTTTCATTGTCAAAACCAAGTAAATAGATTATCCCTACTTAATAAAACATTGTTCTAAAACATAAATCTAAATTAATTTACTGTGCATTAATCACAACCTAATAAAACAATATAATTATTATTGATTCATAACTAATGTATTGCAATTTCCCTTAAAACATTGATATTTTACCAACATCATCCTTAAAAGATCATATATTCCCATCTTAACCCATCCTTCATTAAATTCAATCGAATATATCTCCCTTACAATGATATATTCCCATCTTAACCCATCCCTCATTAAATTTAACCGACTATATCCCCTCAAAAGATCATATTTTCACACCTTATCCGATCTCTCATTAAATCTAACCGACAATATCCCATCTTATCCGATCTCTCAGCAAATATTTCTACCCTTTTAAACATCTATCCGATTATATCCCTTAATTTCCTTAAAGATTCCACCCACTTGAGCCCTTTAATATATATCAATCCTCTTAATATCCTTAGAGAACTTCAAAAATATGACTTTTCATAAACTGTTAAAGACACCAAATATTCTTCCATTGAAATAATTTAGTAGCTATGTAGTAAGAGTTCACTAAAAGATCAAAAATCAATATTTTCTACAATTATTTCACCCATCAAATACCTAACTGGAGATGATATATATTGATTTATCTTAATTCTTCATCGATTCAGCCAATCATTTTCAAGCAATAACAGCAAACTAAATTTCAGTATATCCTACAATAATTATCAAGTAAATTTAAAGTCATTGATAAAGTTAACTGGTTTCTTAGCTTATGTTTTTTAAAGTTCATCAATGAGTAAATATTCTTAGAAAATTATTGAAAAAAATTATTTAGTCAAATATATTACAAAGTTATCATCAAAAATTTATTCTATCACTTAATTATTAACCTAATTGCCAATGAAATTAATTTAAAATTTAAAAACTATTCAAAGAAATACAACTAATTATCAAGAAATTAATTAAATTTATCAATTAAATTTATCAGTCAACATGAAATTCTTAGAAAATTATTCAATATCCTCATAAAAATTTATCCACTTGATTATTGTAAAAACTCTAATTATTAACATTGAAAATAAATTTTATTTAAAATTAAAAAACCAATCAATAAAAATACATTCAATTATCAAGAAATTAATTAAATTTACCTTAGAATTAGCATTAAATTACAGAAATTCACAAAAATAATGGAAATTCACAAAAATGATAAAAATTCACAAAATAATAGAAATTCATGAAAATGATAGATATCCACGAAAAATTACGGAAATTCATGAAAATATTAGAAATTCACAAAAATGATGGAAATTCATGAAAATGATAGAAATTCATAAAAATGATAGAAATTTACTTGAATAAAACCATCAACTCTAAAAATTATCAATGCCTTAAACAACAAATTTGTCTAAATAATCATTCAAATAAAAGCATTAAATACCTTTACGACTAATACACTTACGACATGTTGAATGTGAGTAGTACCCTTGTGAGCAATACCCATAGGGGGGACAGAATATTTTTTTCGGATAAACTCAGAGTATATATTAATTAACTCATTCAAATTTTCATTGAATCAGTAAAATTATCATAAATTTCGATAAAAATTCTAAAGTGGTAAGCAATTGTAGGATAAAAAGAGAAATATTCTTTAAACTTTGATAAAAATGAAGGTGTTAAGAATCTTCATTAAAGTGAGGAAATTATTCATTACTCGATGATAAATTCAAATGGGTGAAAATAATTGATAGAATAATTCATTAATGGATCATTGAATGGGCATAGATAAGATGAAGGTTGATAAGAATGCAAATATATTAATTGAATTTATTTAAAATTATTTCATAAAATTCATAAATTAATAAAAAAAATCTTAAAAGAAATATCTGAGGGGAATAATTAATGGAAAATTGGGGGGATATAAGTGATTAAATAATGGAATATTTAAAAATTGGGGGAATATAAGTGAGAAGTATATGTAATTTAAATTATTACATAACAAGCCGCAACTATTTTATTACATAACAAGCTGTGAATGGTATTTTATTGAGAATTATTGATTAGATCTTTTTTTTTTAATGTTTGAATAAGTACTTTAATACCTTAATAATTTAAATGTTTTGATTTACACTAAATAATTTCTAAATCAATTACCCTTTTCAATCAAAATAGGTTAATATTCAAATATAAGTCTTAGAAAATATAAATTTTATAATTGTTTCAAATTCTCAAATAATGTAAATAAGAAATTAATCTATTATCAGTTATATACTTTTAAACTTATTGATGGAATAAAACATTAGAAATAGTAAGTTTTTGTTGTATAAGTCCTTTAATATGGTAATAATAGCTATTTATTAATAAATTTATTATTTTACGTTAAATATTTCAAAAACAAATATCATAATATGAATTATATTATTCCTTTCAATCAAAATAAATTAAATGTATTATTCAAATACAATTAAAATTAAATACTACACTAAATTTAAAAATATAAGTTTTATAAGAAAATGTGAATAAGAAATTGATTTATTAAGAGTTATAGACTTTTTAAACTTCATGATGGAATTAGGTAATAGAAAGTAATTTTTTTTTAAAAAAGTCCTTTAATATTGTATTCTATTCATTATTAAATTTACTATTTTACACTAAAATATTTCGAAAGCAATTATCATAAAAAAACAATAATCAACCAAAATAATTTAAATGTAATACTCAAATATTTGTCTTAAAAATTAAATCAAAATTAAATACTTCACTAATTTTAAGTAAAGTTTTTTAAAATTCTCAAATAAATGTTAACAAGATATTAATTTATTAATCATTATAGACTTTTTATACTTATTATTGGAATAAAACAATAGAATGATATTCAAAATATGTACAATTTAAAAATAAAAATAAAATTAAATTACATACTTTAAAAATTTAGTAAAATGTTGGTAAAATACCATTCACAGCTTGTTATGTAATAAAATAGTTGCGGCTTGTTATGTAATAATTTAAATTACATATACTTCTCACTTATATTCCCCCAATTTTTAAATATTCCATTATTTAATCACTTATATCCCCCCAATTTTCCATTAATTATTCCCCTCAGATATTTCTTTTAAGATTTTTTTTATTAAATTTATGAATTTTATGAAATAATTTTAAATAAATTCAATTAATATATTTGCATTCTTATCAACCTTCATCTTATCTATGCCCATTCAATGATCCATTAATGAATTATTCTATCAATTATTTTCACCCATTTGAATTTATCATCGAGTAATGAATAATTTCCTCACTTTAATGAAGATTCTTACCACCTTCATTTTTATCAAAGTTTAAAGAATATTTCTCTTTTTATCCTACAATTGCTTACCACTTTAGAATTTTTATCGAAATTTATGATAATTTTACTGATTCAATGAAAATTTGAATGAGTTAATTAATATATACTCTGAGTTTATCCGAAAAAAATATTCTGTCCCCCCTATGGGTATTGCTCACAAGGGTACTACTCACATTCAACATGTCGTAAGTGTATTAGTCGTAAAGGTATTTAATGCTTTTATTTGAATGATTATTTAGACAAATTTGTTGTTTAAGGCATTGATAATTTTTAGAGTTGATGGTTTTATTCAAGTAAATTTCTATCATTTTTATGAATTTCTATCATTTTCATGAATTTCCATCATTTTTGTGAATTTCTAATATTTTCATGAATTTCCGTAATTTTTCGTGGATATCTATCATTTTCATGAATTTCTATTATTTTGTGAATTTTTATCATTTTTGTGAATTTCCATTATTTTTGTGAATTTCTGTAATTTAATGCTAATTCTAAGGTAAATTTAATTAATTTCTTGATAATTGAATGTATTTTTATTGATTGGTTTTTTAATTTTAAATAAAATTTATTTTCAATGTTAATAATTAGAGTTTTTACAATAATCAAGTGGATAAATTTTTATGAGGATATTGAATAATTTTCTAAGAATTTCATGTTGACTGATAAATTTAATTGATAAATTTAATTAATTTCTTGATAATTAGTTGTATTTCTTTGAATAGTTTTTAAATTTTAAATTAATTTCATTGGCAATTAGGTTAATAATTAAGTGATAGAATAAATTTTTGATGATAACTTTGTAATATATTTGACTAAATAATTTTTTTCAATAATTTTCTAAGAATATTTACTCATTGATGAACTTTAAAAAACATAAGCTAAGAAACCAGTTAACTTTATCAATGACTTTAAATTTACTTGATAATTATTGTAGGATATACTGAAATTTAGTTTGCTGTTATTGCTTGAAAATGATTGGCTGAATCGATGAAGAATTAAGATAAATCAATATATATCATCTCCAGTTAGGTATTTGATGGGTGAAATAATTGTAGAAAATATTGATTTTTGATCTTTTAGTGAACTCTTACTACATAGCTACTAAATTATTTCAATGGAAGAATATTTGGTGTCTTTAACAGTTTATGAAAAGTCATATTTTTGAAGTTCTCTAAGGATATTAAGAGGATTGATATATATTAAAGGGCTCAAGTGGGTGGAATCTTTAAGGAAATTAAGGGATATAATCGGATAGATGTTTAAAAGGGTAGAAATATTTGCTGAGAGATCGGATAAGATGGGATATTGTCGGTTAGATTTAATGAGAGATCGGATAAGGTGTGAAAATATGATCTTTTGAGGGGATATAGTCGGTTAAATTTAATGAGGGATGGGTTAAGATGGGAATATATCATTGTAAGGGAGATATATTCGATTGAATTTAATGAAGGATGGGTTAAGATGGGAATATATGATCTTTTAAGGATGATGTTGGTAAAATATCAATGTTTTAAGGGAAATTGCAATACATTAGTTATGAATCAATAATAATTATATTGTTTTATTAGGTTGTGATTAATGCACAGTAAATTAATTTAGATTTATGTTTTAGAACAATGTTTTATTAAGTAGGGATAATCTATTTACTTGGTTTTGACAATGAAAACTTTACAGATAATTGGGATTGATATCAACTTTAAATTATTTTTTATCTTTATTTAGACGGACAACGACAAAAGTTGGAAATATTGATTTAAAACGTCGACTAAAGAAAATTGATCTTTATTGGGAGAAATCTATCGGGTGATTTTAATTAGTAATTAAATCGGTTGGATATCGGTAAAAATGATCATTTGAAGAAATATGGATAAATTTAATCTTTCTATGCAACTACTCAGTTATATTGTACAGTCAAATTTCAAGCAATATTTATTTTAAATTTCGAGTACAGTGATTAAC
Source organism: Schmidtea polychroa (assembly GCA_959609185.1). Taxonomy (NCBI): domain Eukaryota; kingdom Metazoa; phylum Platyhelminthes; order Tricladida; family Dugesiidae; genus Schmidtea; species Schmidtea polychroa. The sequence goes on from CAUHTR010007936.1 coordinate 135,109, forward strand.
AAAAATTTAATTATAACCGGTTTTATCATTAGATTTTATAAATTATTTAGAGTTAATGATTTTACCTGTTTTATAGGGAAATATTTGTGATAATACGAATTAAAGTTAGAATTATAGTCATTTAAAGGGGATTTTAAGGAATCTTATTAGTCTGAGGTAAATATATAACCTTTTAAGGATATTTATCGATAAAATACTAATCTTTAAAGATAGAGTTATTTTTGGGAAATTTGATGCTTTTTAGATGATTTTATTGAATTATTTGTAATAATATTGATTAAGGGTAGAAATATAGTCATTTAAGGGATTTTAAGGAATCTTGTTAGTTTGAGGTGAATATATGATATTTAACAAGTACTTATCGATAAGATACTAATCTTTAAAAATAGAGATATTTCAGGCGAAATGATTCTTTTTAGATGATTTTATTAGAGAATTCGCTTGAATATACCAATTATTGTCATTTGAATGAATTTTCTGGTTTGTTAGTTTTCTAGTCTCTTGGAATTTTATGATAATTATTTTTATTGTAGATTGATGACTTTGATAATTGTAATGAATTTATACTGATTTTTGAATATATTGAGCAATCAGTCAATCAATTTGAGTACATGTATTACTTTTAAAAAAAAATAATTAAAATTAATTTTATTTCAATTAATTTATTCAATCTAAATCAATTATCTACTAAATCTTATCTTATTAATTTATTATCTTAGTTGATTCAACTTGAATGATCAGTATTTTTTTATTTACTGGATGATTAATGAATAGAATTCTTTCTTGTCTATTAATTAAATTTTTATGATATTTATTTTGAGTAAATTTAAATTTTTGCAATTATTTAATCAATTTTTACCAAGTTATTGATGTCTTGAGTTCAATTAATTTTCCATCTAATTTTTCAAGTGATGAGTATTTTTCTTTTAAAGATCAATTTGTTAGTACATAGTTGTTGGTTGTAGGTAGTTGGTTGTTAGTACTTGGTAGTTGGTAGTTGGTATCTGATTGAATTTTTAGATTTTGATAAGAAGATAGTGTATGTGATGAAGAATATTTTGTATTTAATTGCTATTATTTTTATGTGTGGTTAGTTGATTGTTGGTATCTAGTTGTTGGTATCTTGTATTTAATAGTTGGTAGAGTGTTGTTTACTGATTGTTGTTATATAGTTGTAGGTTGATAATGCTTAGTAACAGGTTGATGTTGGTTGTATGTACTTGGTATCAGGTAACTGGTTGTTAGTACATGGTAGTTAATTAATGAGTAGGTGGTGGTTGAGTGTTACCAATAGCCTTACGACCAGTACCCTTACGACCAGTACCCTTACGACCAGTACCCTTACGACCAGTACCCTTAGGGGGGTCAAAACATCCTGTCGGATAAACTCAGAGTATATATAATAAAACTGATCAACAATAAGTATTTATTGAATGTGATTTTTACTTTGCAATAATAAGTCAGTAGTAATCAATTAAAAGAAAAATGTTTTGTAAATTAGAATTCATTAGTATTTCATTGTAATTTAAATTATTTCGAATTTCACGTGGTGTTTTAAAGTGATTGAGTTGTGGTTTTTTTGATGAAAATACAATAAAGAATTTAATTTACTTTTTATCCATGCTTAATCCATTGGTTGATTGTAAGTAGTTAGTTGTAAGTATGTGGTTGTTTGAGAGTTAGTTAGTACTTGGGATCATGTTGAAAGTATTTATTTGTTAGCACCTAGTTAAAAATAATCAGTAACCACTTGTTGGTAACTGTTGAATTATTATTATTATTTTTTATTATTATTATTTTTATTATTATTATTATTATTATTATTATTATTATTATTATTATTATTATTATTATTTCATTAAAATTTTCATTTAAAAAAAAAATTTCCATTTAAAATTTCATTAAAAATTACATTTCTCAAAAAAGTTGGTGGTTATTCAATCTTTTGATAATAAATTTAAAAATCTTACTTTAATTTACTTATTTAGCTTTAATTTAAAATTTGAACCATTGGTTACTTAATTTTAAATTTTGAACCTTAATTTTCCTTAATTTATCCTTAATTTACCTAATTATTCTTTATTTCTTAATTTTACACCATAATTTACTAAACAACTAATTATAACCCTTATTTTCATATTTAACTAATAATTTCATGTGGTCATTGATTGATTGACGAAGATTTGCATCTAAAATTAACATTGAAAATCCCAGAAAACTTTCATCTTAAATTGACTTTAACTTTAATATTTTAGACCATTGATTACTTAATTTTAAAATTAGACATTAATTTACTTATTTAACCAATAATTTCATGTGGTCATCTGGTTGTAAGTACTAGGTATCTAGTTGTTATTACTTGGTTGATGATGCTTAGTACCTGGTTGTTGACGGCTGTGAGTAGTTGGTATCTGGTAACTAGTTGTTAGTATGTGGTTGTAGGTACTTGGTAGGTGGTAGTTAGTTGTTAGCTGGTTGTTGTCGGTTGTTAGTACTTGGTACCTAGTTGGTTGCTTGTTTTTGGTTGTTAGTACTTGTTAGATGGTTGTAGGTACTTAGTAATTGGTAATTAATGATTAGTACCTGGTTGTTGTTGGTTGTTAGTACTTGGTATCTAGTACCTAGTTGGCTGATAGTACTTAGTAACTAGTTAATAGGTAGGTGGTTGTAGGTACTTGGTAGGTACTTAGTAGTTGGTAATTAATGCTTAGTACCTGGTTGATGTTGGTTGTATGTACTTGGTAGGTGGTTGTTGGTACTTAGTAGCAGGTAACTGGTTGTTAGTACTTGGTATCTAGTACCTAGTTAGCTGGTTGTAACTAGTTAATGGGTAGGTGGTAGCTAGTTGGTAGGTGGTTGTAGCTAGTTAATAGGTAGGTGGTTGTAGGTACTTAGTAGTTGGTAGTTAGTTGTTGTTGGTACTTAGTAGTTGGTTAATAATGCTTAGTACCTGGTTGTTGACGGCTGTGAGTAGTTGGTATCTAGTACCTAGTTGTTAGTATGTGGTTGTAGGTACTTGGTAGGTGGTAGTTAGTTGTTGTCGGTTGTTAGTACTTGGTACCTAGTTGGTTGCTTGTTTTTGGTTGTTAGTACTTGTTAGATGGTTGTAGGTACTTAGTATCAGGTAACTAGTTGTTAGTAACTAGTTGTAGGTACTTGGTATCTGGTAATTGGTTGTAAGTATCTGGTTGTTTGAGAGTTATTTAGTACGTGGTATCATGTTGAAAGTATTTGGTAGCATGTAACTGATTGTAAGTACTTGGTAGCAGGTTGTTAGTAACTAGTTGTAGGTATCTGATTGTTAATACATGTTCATAAGTTACTGGTTGTTGGTACTAAGTTGTTGGTTTGTTGTTGAATTATTATTAAAATTTGTCTTTGAAAAATATTTCATAGAAATTTTCATTAAAAATTATCTTAAAAATTTCCATCTAAAATTATCATTGAAAAATATTTCATAAAAATTTCCATTAAAATTAACTTAAAAAATTATTCCATAAAAATTTCTATTAAAAATTACTTAAAAAATTATTTCATAAAAATTTTCATTAAAAAATTTCAATTCTCAAACACCTTCTATTATTTCAACTTTTTGTTAATAAATTTTAAAATATTACTTTAATTTACTTATTACATTACTTTAATTTACTTATTTAAAAATTATTACTTTAATTTACTTATTTAACTTTACTTAATTTTAAAATTTGGACCTTAATTAACTTTAATTTAATTTTTTAGAACCTTAATTTAGTTATTTGAGCCCATTCATTACTTTAATTTAAAAATTTGAACCATAATTTACTTTAATTGAAAAATTTGGACCATTATTTATTGTAATTTAATTTTTAAGAACCATAATTTACTGTAATTTAATTTTTTAGAACCATAATTTACTGTAATTCAATTTTTAGAACCATTATTTACTGTAATTCAAAAATTTGGACCATTATTTACTGTAATTCAAAAATTTGGACCATAATTTACTTTAATTGAAAAATTTGAGCCATAATTTACTTTAATTTAATTTTTAGGACCATTATTTACTTTAATTTAAAAATTTGAACCTTAATTTAGTTATTTGAGCCCATTGATAACTTTAATTCAAATATCTGAGCCCATAATTACTTTAATTCAAAAATATGAACCTTAATTTACTTATTTAGACCATAATTTACTTTAATTTAATTTTTAGACCCATAATTTACTTAATTCAAAAATTTAAACCTTAACTTACTTAGTTGAGCCCTTAATTAACTTTAATCTTAAATTTTGAACCATTATTTACTTTAATTTAAAAATTTGAGCCATTATTTACTTTAATTTAATTTTTAGGACCATAATTTAATGTAATTGAAAAATCTGGACCATAATTTACTGTAATTTAATTTTTAGAACCTTAATTTACTTATTTAGACCATAATTTAATGTAATTTAATTTTTAGGACCATTATTTACTTTAATTTAAAAATCTTAGCCCATAATTTACTGTAATTTAATTTTTTAGGACCATTATTTACTTTAATTTAATTTTTTAGGACCATAATTTACTTTAATTTAAAGATCTTAGCACATAATTTACTGTAATTCAATTTTTTCGACCCATTATTTACTTTATTTTAAAAATTTACCACGATTTTTTAGTGTAGATCACCTTTTTGTATTGAAAATATCCTGAGACCTTAAATTACCATGCTTTTTTATTGATAGTCGAATTTTCTATTGAAAAAATTTTATTTGTATTGAAAATTCCAGGACCAAGGAGACCCACCTCACTATAGTCTGAAAATTCCATGCTTTTTTAGTGGTAGTCGGATTTTTGTATTGAAAATCCCAGGACCAAGGAGACCCACCTCACTATAGTCTGAAAATTCCATGCTTTTTTAGTGGTAGTCGGATTTTTGTATAGAAAAAATTTTTTGTATTGAAAATCCCAGGACCATCGAGACCCCCTCACTATAGTGTGATAAATCGTTGGCTTTTTTAGTGGTAGTCGGATTTTTGTATAGAAAAAATTTTTTGTATTGAAAATCCCAGGACCATCGTTTTTGTATTGAAAAATTTTTTTTTGTATTGAAAATCCCAGGACCATCGAGACCCCCTCACTATAGTCTGAATAATTGCGTAATCAAAAGTTGCAGCAAAAAAAATCGTGCAGCAAAAAAAATCGTGCAGCAGACCCCCCCCCCGGGGGGGGTCATTGCTGCAGCGGGCTACTATCTACCTACTGGTTTTGTCTCGAACAAAGAAACTGATGAGGTTATTAAAAATCTGCAATTCCTTGTTAATCGCACAGAAAAAATAGTTGAAGATAATTCTCACGTTGGAGACAACCAAACTAAAGAAAAAATCGCTCAAGGGAATATTTTATGCATTATTTCATGATAAAATTACATTGTCACGAATGTGTATGTAACATATTTCACAGAAATCGGGTTCAAACTTTGAAAATTATTTTCATTTTGATTATCATTTTTATTATTAAATTATTAATATTATTACAATTTAGATTAATGAATCAAAAATTGTGTCATGATGCACACGGCTGATGGGCTATGATTATTGAACTCGGTACAAAAGCAAAAGAGAGTGATGCAAAATATGAAAAACTAAAGAATTTATTAAAACTGATGACTTTGTTAGGAGTTGTATAAAGGTGTATCAAAGGTTTTAATAAATTTTGGTTGATGTTTGTTGTTGTTTAAATAATGCTACATCAAGTGAAGGTATAAACCAAATTAATTTTCAGTTTAAATTATATCAACTAAGTCGGAAAAGGGTGAATATGAATATTTTAATCTTTATTAAGTTTTTATTTAGCATATATAATCAACTTTTTGATTGATAAATTAGAGGAAATATTTCGCCAAATGAACCTAAACAAGAAGATAAATTTAATGATTTTCGTAATTGTATTGATCACGTTGTTGAAAATATAATGAAATTGCGAAGATGAAAACTGTGCTTGTGATAATAAATTTAAAACTTGATTTAGTTATTTTTATAAAACAAGTGATACCTTAACATGACATTATTATTATTATTTTAAGAAACACCAAACACTAATAAAAATATCAAATTCTGGTGCCAAAACAAATATTTATAATGGATATTTAGTTTTGAATTCTTCAAGAATTATCAATATAAATGAAAAGACTGGAGAAATACTGCAAAAACTTTCAAAGGATAGTTTGACAAACCTACGACAACGGTTCTAATATGTCGGGAAAGGATCAAGGTGTTCAAATAAGACTTTTGAGAAAAAAATTCTTTAGCTGCATAGTACCTTTAGTACCATATGTACCACTTTCACTCACCTAGCTGGAATTTCTTTAAATAGATTTCTTTAATACAATAAGTTATATATATATAATTATTTTTTTAAATCAACTCGTCGCTGAGATTTGCTTTTACAAAATGTAAAATATACTCTTAAAATACACAGAAATATTCGATGGGAGTAAATATAATGCGGTGCAAGTATTATTGGATGAAATCAAGGGAAAATTTATTAAAATCATTACATATTTTATCAGACTATGACAGTGATGCATTTAAATTAATCAAAAAATAGACTTTGAAATTATTTATTGGCTTATAATATGGGACAGAGTTAATTTGATTTAACAACAATCGAATATATCAATAGATAATGCAGCAAAACAAACACATGGTTTGAAAAAGGCGGTGGAGGACCTCGGGAAAAGGCCCCGGAGTTCGCACATGTAAAAGCATTATCCATTTGTAATAATTTGACAATTTCGGCAGAATTTTCCGCAAGAAGACATCGAAAAATTAAAAGAATTCTAGGAGGATTATCTAGCAATGAAGGGATATATAGCAACTGGATATATAAATTTTCGTAAGTTGGATATTCGATAAGTTACATAAAATCAAATCAGATCTTGAATTTTTAATTGGGTCTGTTCTAAAATCATTAAAAATTGACTAGTTGCGAAATCAGGCGTTAGAATTTGGACAACAATATATCCCAACCACAATATATTAATATCAAAATTGTTCAAAAAATCTTGTAATAGCATAAGAATTCCATCGACTGTAGGATAATGGTGACACGAACAGTAAGGCCGAATCCATTAAACAAACACTTCCGCAATAGGAGTAAATTAATTCCACTTAGCCGAAGGCATGAACGAGAGATACTTCCACAATTAAATTTTTCGGAAATGACCGAACGGGAAAATTTTTCAGGCCTGTAGTTGAAGTGGGCACTCCATTGGCAATATGCTAACTTGCTATCGACATATAATCTACCGAACTCAAAACTGCACTACACTGATTCTGAAGCCCGCCCATCCTCCATGGGTCGGTATTGAGCTGTTCAACTCAAACGGGAAGAAATTAGAACCCCAGCAGATCCAACACCAAAGCCTTCATCTAGAACTCCTCAGAGTGAAGGAATATGGCACCAGATCAGGGCCTGGAATCACGGACTCCGGACTGAGCCCAACTGACAAGTCAGAAGAACCAACCAATCCAAAGAGCCTGAAGACAACAGATGCCCTATGGCCGTGCTCAAGTGAGAGCCGACCGTAAATCCGGCCCGGATCGCCCGGCTACAGGCAGTAAATGATGTCAATTTTGCGATTGCGCAACTCAGACGGGTGGAGCTGGATATCAAGGCGGGATTGATCGAAAATACAGATGCATCTGTACCGACTAAACTTGGAATGGAGGAAGGAGTTGAAGTCGTTCCAGCAACAGCAGATCGAAACATCAAATTCAGTCGGGTGGTATTATAGAGATCCACCACGGAAACGTGGTCGACTCCTCAAATAAACGAAGTCTTAACGAACTTTTAAAATTGTCATTAATATGTCATTATATTATCATTAATGGTGTTGGGCTAGAACTGACTTCTAGACCCAAATTTCTAATTGTGACCGAAATGTGTAGGTACACAGCATGCAAAAAGCAAAAAGTATAGTTAAATATTAAAAACTACACCAAATAAACAATAGTAATTAAAGGAAAAAACAACAAAAACCTAAAACACAGAAATTAAATAAAAATTATACAAAAGCAAGAAGTTATGCAAAATCTAACTCAAAAATAACCAAATAAACATAGAATTACAAAAAGCAAACTCGAATAACTTAAAAGACGATAAAAACAGTAAAAAGATTTCAGAAAAACCCAGAACATTCTATAAAATGGCGACGACCATCACAACGGCCATCTAGAACAACAAAAGTTAGAGAAAATAAATAAATTAGTATTAAAAATAAAAAAATCTTAAAAAGAAATTCATAAAACAGCAGGTAAAATGAAAATTGTATTAAAAATAAAATAGAATGTTCTGGAACCGTTCCAAATCCATCATGGACGTAAAATTAACGAAAAATAATTAGAAAATAAAAATTTAAAAATAAAAACAAAAATTATAGCACTAAAATTTCCATTAAAAATATCAAAATCACGAAATAGAAAATTCTGGAATAAAAAGAATTCGAGTTTGTTTTAATGCATCAATACATACACGTGTACAAAATAGGTATATATACCGACGCATTTTGGTCACAATTTAATCTTTTTGTATGTCAAAAAAATTTTTCTTAGAAACTTCGAGTAATACTGAAAGTAAGGACTATTGATTGATTTTATATCATAACTGTATTTCATTATTATTATGTTCATTATATTGATTAACGTTTTGTCTTTTTGTTTAATTCTACTATTACAGAACAAGAGTGACCAGCGTCGTCGTAGACGGATTATATCCACGACGCTGATCAGCCTTGTTTCCAATTAATAGACTACATGCACAATTTTTGGGTCTACGACCCCACATGCATAAAAATTTCAATTTTTTTTTACCGGAGGTCGCCACGAACAAATGGTTTCTAACCAGGAGTAGGGCGGTAAATCCATACCGGTAGTTGGCATAGTCATAGGGACTATGCGGACGAAATAAACTTCGGGAAAGTAATAGCGGGAAACATAACACAATAAGGCCTACCGTACCGTATTCAGTTGAGTCGGGAAAGTAGGAAAATTTTAATTAATTCGACCTTCGGTAAATGACATACCAAAAATAAACACTTAATTATACTATAGGAAAATATATCACTAGAAATATCTAAACGGGAAATATCCCAGACTTAAATTATCACAAAAGTTCTCAAGTAGTCGGCTAATCACACGAAAAAGTTCAGATATTTAATATGCTCAATATCAAATGTTATTGATATACTATAATTGATGCTATCTATAGTTATGCTTAATCGAAAGTTTAATGATTAAAACCCCGAATCTATATCGAGTTCAATAAACCCAAGACATCGTGTAATGATACTTTAATTTTTCTAAATCTAACACCCCGAAAATATGGTTAAACGAACTTAGAGTAATGTCATCAAAAATTAATTGGAAATACAATGCGGTGGGTCTATCATATTTTCCTGGCACAGCCAAAAAATTCATATTTAGAGAATCTTAGCCGGAATTCAATAGCCCAAAGGCATTTCCACATTGGCACTTGCCCAATTATAACTCTCATTTGATATCCATTTGACTAATTGTAAAATGATTCTTAAAAATTATTTCAAAATTTTTTTTTTGTTTATTATCATACATATTATGTACCCGTGATATAAATACTATAAAAATAGAATATAACCCTTATTCTGTGTCTATTTGAATAATCATAAAATGCTTAAATTACTTCAAAATTTTCATGTTTATCGTTACACCTATATATACCCGTTATATAAATACTATAAAATTAAAATGCAATCCTTATTTTGGGTCTATTTGAATAATCATAAAATTCTTAAATTATTTCAAAGGGATTTTCTTGTGTGTTCACTTGTATTCGAGCTGAAGTCTGGCTTGGTTTTTTTCAGGTTGCATTGGCCTCGGGTTTCGTCTGGAGATGGTGAGTCCAGTTCGATGGATCATTGGCGCTTAGTGTTGCTTAGATACCATAAAGCTACAAACCCATTTTAGTGTACTATTATCATTTAATCTTATAAAATTAGAGACCCATTTTATGGTGTTAATCACATTTAATAATATTTAGATATCATGAGATGATCAATCCATTTTATTGTGATGTTATCGTTTAAAATTGTAGAGTTGTAGACCCGTTTTATGGTGCTGTTCTCGTGTGGTGGTGTTCGGGTGTCGTAGAGTGATACACCCATTTCGTTGTACTATTATCATTTAAAATTATAAGGCTATGGATCGATTTTGGTGTTGTTCTCCTTTAATATTTATCTAGATATCATAAAATTATAAACCCATTTTATGGTATTATGACCAGTTAATTTCATTTAGATATTTAAAATTATAAACCTAATTTGCTGTATTATTCCGATTTAAAATTATTTTGATATTATAAGATTAGAAATCCCTGTTATCATTCAAATAACAAATCTAATTTGGCTGATTTCATAGAATCAAAAGATATCACGAATAGAGAAATTACATCCTCACTATATTTGCCCTCAACGAAACCCTTAACCTAAAACCTCGTCCTAGCCTACCAATTAATTTTATACTTCATTTAAACCAATTTACTGATTTATTAAAATGATACTATAAATAGAAAATTCAAAAGTCACCTTATTGATTTATTTTTCCTCATGATAAGAATCAGCCAATAGAACCACTTCTATTAATAGCAACAACCCCACAAACCAAAGGAAACCCTCGACGAACTCAGTCGGGTTGACCAAATGGGCGATGCATACGCTCTTCTAAATGCGCCAATCACTATCAACTACGTCAATAGGAACTCTGTTTTTCGGGTACAACCTATCACACCCACGCGAGTCTAACCCAGGTTACCCCAGTAGTCAACCCATGCACGACAGGAAGAACAAGGGATCCGTCTTCTTTCTTGGGGTTTACAGGATCAAACTACCTAAGCTAAGATCTAAAATCATAGCCTAGAAATAATATATAAATTATGTTTTATGATGTTTAACAATACCAGTTCATAGATTACTTTAATGCAAGTAAAAGTATTAATAAAAGTATTTAATAATTATTACCTATTACGAACCATAGATTATTTTGTTAAAAGTTCCAATAAAATTACCTACTACCTAGCCCATAAAGAGGTACGATACGAAAATTAATTATCCAGTTAAATTTCACGAAATATAATCGCCAACAAGATTTCAATTCCTGAAATTAAACAATGTCAAAAGTAGAAAAGAAAATACTTGCCCGAACTATGCTGAAGTTGAAGCCACTCACTACCACTACGGTTAGGAATTGCTAGGGACCAGATACGAATCTAAGACACATAGCAATACCCCTCCCATAGTGGGTCTGTGTGGCATAATTCCTACGAAGAATATTATGGCAAAATTTATTTAAATGTAATGAGAAAACTACAAAATTAGTTTAAATATAACGAATATTTAATATAGTAGGAAATTAAAGTGAAACATATAAACAAAAGTCCGAATTTCTATCTATCTATTTTTATTTTTACCTTATTCACCTCTATTTTTTTCGAGATCCAAATTTATTAATATTAAATTTAAAAATTTCAGCTTCAATCTGGTAATTTATAACTTATAGATAGTTAACTCAATAAACTTGGTAATTTATAAATTATAAATTCTTAAGTTAAAAGGAATTTTTTTGTAAATCGAACCACTTAATGCGCGAACCAACTAGGGGTTGGGGTTTCCGCTTTAAATCATAAGAAATCCTTAGCGATTCGATGGAAGGAGTATGATACTAGAGTTCGAAATGTAACCATGTACCAAGCGTCCTTCGTTGACTAAACTGGGATGCACGAACGAAACTCCGATTAAATTTTATCATTATAGACATGCCCAACACTAGATCAAGAAATATGCAGGCCGGTCCCTCATCAATCGACTCGAGCCTAGGAATTACCGGCGAGGAGGCAGACGAAGCCGTCCGACTGAGGGAGGACGCAGAAATCGCCCGGCTACGGTCCAGATGGATCTGGTACAAGATCCATGACTGGACCTACCAGAATGTAATTCCAGTGGCCCCGAAGGTGGAACCATATATCAACCGCACCTCGTTGGCTTTGCTCGACGCATTCGACGATGCGAAGGAGGCGGTGGACCGGTTGCACCGGCTCGAGGTAGCAACCCTAGCCGGCGAGCTCGAGGATATCGATGGTTACGCTCGAGCCCAAGGCCATCCTAAGCGGACCGCAGCCCTCCGCCGTGGGCTGGAATGGCCGCGAAGTCCCTATCGAGAGCCGGATCGAACACGAAAGCGCGGTCGCCCACGAAAGATCAATCTAGCCTAATCAAAGTGATAACCGGATCAAGAGTCAGCACTGTGCTGTACCGTGCCGTGAACAAATTCACATTGATATATGACCGGTATTCGGTTTAATAAAATTTACGATTTGCATGCATTGATTTCGACTTCTAAATGTACATTATTGTTTAACTCGATAAACGTCCTTTGTTACTCATTTATGTCTTGTATATTAATCTAATTGTGAACATTTTCTTTATTTGGGTAATTAAAGTTAACTGGCATACTCATTGATTATGCCCACCTGATGTTATTAGTCTATTATTACTCGTAATCCAGTTATAGTTTTTTCCACGTAGTTTGACCGCTATACCTCTAAGGGTTAGTATTCCTACCAACACCATGAGTCTTTGGAGAGACTCCTAGGAGTAGAACGGGGTTTAGAGGCACATAAATGCGGAGTTGCGGAGTGAGGATAGTGGCTCATTTAGCGATGGTGGCCGTGATAGGGCAAGAATACATCGACAATAATGTAGAAAGATATTGATGTTACCTTTGTTTTAGTGCTAAAACTCCTGGAAGAGATGCGAGCCGATAGAGAGCGGGCGCAACAACAAGCAGAGGAATACCGGGTCAAGCTAGCACGAGTCAAGGCCCACTGCCGGAATTTCGAATGCACCTGGTTTCCGCCAGCCGAAATGAAAAAACGGATGAAGTTGATCACTCAACTACAACTCCAGAGTGCACAAGATCAGGTTGAGTTGCGGGCCCTCCGCCTGAGAGTGAGGGAGCTGGAGGTCAAGGCACACCAACAGGACCTTGATCGAGAGGTCATTGCCAAGATTCGACCCATGAGTGAGCTGCTCCACCAATCGAAGGAGTGCACCCCAACAACAGCAGTCAAGAAGAAGATTCGGCCGGGTAAAGTGGCGTGAGCGAGAATAAGGCAAGCCAGCCAGGCCCAATTAACTCTACAGTCTACTGGATCAGAGGCTACCCCAAGAGAATCGACCAAGAACTATAAGTTGTCCATGTTGTCCGAATAAATCTTTACTGGTGTATCCATGTCTGTACATTTTGATTTTTTGTTGATGATTATTGCCACGGGGACGAAAAGAAACCGGACATAGACCTTCTATCGGTAGTCCGTGAACCCCAGTGGGTACTAGACAATTATAGTATGTTAAGCATGCTCACTTTTTGCTAGTGCCCAAACCCTTGATACAGTACCAACGTTGATTGCTCAACGGGTATGAAGTGGTCAGCTATAAATTGTATTCTGGGTTACGCTGGAAACAGCATGAGGGGGTAAAGATTTTTCAGTACCTGTAACCCACCAATGGTTTTTAAAATAAAAATGTAATTGATATTTAGTTCTTGAATGAATGTCAGCATCTGGCTAGTATGTACATGTTGTTGGATAATGGATAACACAGATTGTGTTAGTAAATAAAGGGTTTAATTTTTTTAGGTAATCGTCTTAGTGTCGAGCGACAAGAAAGCACAAATATAAATTAATTAACAATAATTTGGTTTGTGTTGAAATCAGAACGATGAGTCGCTGAATACAGGTGAAATGAATGAGGACCCATAAACCGAGACTCGAGAAACTTAAAATCAACCGAAAATAATAATTTCAGGTTAAATTTAATTATCATTAAGGAAGGTAAGTAGGTTAATTATAATTATAGATAATAATAGACAAGACTGTCGAAAGCACGACATGTAGTGATAGGTAGCAAGTATATGGGAGGTAGTGCGTCTACCACACTAGGATTACTTTGACATTGTAATAGCGAGAGTTTGAATCAAATCATTTATATCTTGTAGTGACACAATTAATGGAGAACCTACGAGTCAACAAGGAGCAGGCTCAAAAACAAACAGACAAACTATAGCTACGAGTGGATAAATTCATATGACGGTGCCGGGAACTCGAAGGCACCTGGTTCAGTCCCACCAAAATGCAAAAGTGCCTGAAGCTGATCTAACAGCTACAGCTTCAGAGTGCTCAAGATCGAACGGAAATAAAAGTGCTCTGGATGCAAGTTCGTCAGTTGGAAACCCAACTCAATCAACAGAGTATTGACCAGGGAGTGGCTAAGCAGATCCACCCAGTAGCCGTTGAGATGACAGATACTGCCCAACCACGGTGGTCAGTGCCGAATGAAAAACGCCTTGGTAAAATCGAAATGTGTCGTAATGTGCGTAAGAGCTCGTATGGTGTTTGGATTAAATTTTTTTATATATTCATGGGGAGGGGGGTTATTAGATTATTAATTAAGGGGGAGTATGATAACAGAGCCGAACCGTCATGAAAAGTGGTTAGTATGATAGGGATCAGTCGTAAGTCGGACACAGGCCTTCTATCAGTAGTCCACGAACCCGCTCAAGTGCCTGACAATTATTGTGAACAGAGTTTTTTTGCATGTATTCACCAACTTGATACAGTTCCAACATTAATCACCAAACCCAAGTGAGTCAAGTAAACGGGGTAAGTGAACAAGATGTATCGTATCTGAAGATGCCATTGAAAAAAGACCTATATTATGAGAAAATCGAGAATGAAGATCCAAGCCATCAGCCCAGCACCAAAATCCATCATTGTTTAACTTTATAACATTTTTGGGAGTATTATTGTATTTTAATATTCTTTTCATTTAAAATTCATTAGTATATTGGTAAGTAAATAGCGTAATTTTAGTTTCAATTTTGTTTATTTTTCATATCTTGTTTGGCAAATAAAGGACGCGAGAAGTTGTATTATTGAATGGTATTAAATATAAAGCATAGTACTTGTTTCGACCTGTCAGAAGGAAGAATATCTTCTTCATCTGACTATGTGCGCATGGTTGTGGTGGTTTCTGTGTCAGCCAGAAATGGTTTTTGAGATCTTTTGGATGTTTGTTTTATCGAGTCATTGTAGGTTTCGAGGAAGTTAAAATATTTTGGTTTTTAAAAATAAAAAGAACTTTGTGTGAATGGATTTTAATTTTAAGTTTTTACATTTTTGCTCATTTATTATTGTAATTCGCTATATTAAAATACTTTTTGTAAAGTTTTTTATTTGTTTCCCACATTGAACTGGAATTTTTTAACTTGTTGTTGCCACCATATAAACTCTACAAATAACATATATTTAATAATTTGAATTTAGTACAATTGCGAAATAAAATAATTTTGAATATTTAATTACCAATCGATAAAAAACATTAAAATTAACCAAAATAAAATTGATTAATTTACCATTTTGTTTGAATTATTAACTATTAATTAGATTTTTCAAATTATAAGTGATCAATTTAATTTTCCATTGATAATGTCGAATTGTTCTAATCAAGAAAATAATTATAAGCAAATATATTATGAAAATTCTACATCATTTGTCACGGCTCAAATTCAAAATAATTTTAAAAATACTCCGAAGTCTACAAATTCAGATTTTTCGAGATTAACTGCAAATGTAGAATCATTAACTTCGCATATGAAGGAAGTTCTTAAAAATGAGTCTACATCTAGACCAATTTTGGGTAAAAATGAAAATGATGATTATGAAAAAGGTAGAAATTACTTTACATAATAGTATTGTTGAATCAAAATATTTAGGTTTAAATAAAGCAGACAAATCAATAATAAATCATAGCTTGCGAACAAATTTAGTCGAAACTGACTCTAGTAATGTTAAGATAGTTCAACCACATAGTTCAGATCCTCTTTACTCAGTAAAGTCATTTGAAGATCTACAATTGTTATAGATTATGTTATTCAAAAAAAATTATTTTTTTTCTAGAAAATTGGAATTATTAAATGGGATTTCATCAATGAATTTTCGAAAGCCTTCGAGCATTCAGGAGAAAGCTCTTCCGATTTTATTAGGAAATCGGTAAGAAAATAATTTTTCATAAATTCCAATAATATTTTCATTAATCCAGGAATCTTATTGCCCAATCTCAAAGCGGTACAGGGAAAACAGCAACATTTCTATTAAACATTTTATCCAAAATTGATGTAAATGACCGATTTTGTCAATGTTTATGTATGGCACCAACCAGAGAGTTGGTGATTCAAATTTCAGATGTGGCAAAAACCATGGCAAAATTTATGAGTAAAGTCAAAATTACATGCGCAATTAAAGGACTATCACGTAAATAACTTTTATTAAATATGCCAATTTTCTTTAATTTATTTATAACAATGTTACATAATTTGTTGATATAATTAATATTATTATTGTTACGATTTTATAAAAAATATTCGCTTTGTATAGGATTTGGATATCTGTATATAATAATTCCACAATGTGATTAATTGAACTTTTGACCGTATTTCAACTTCAGTATCGGTGGCAATGTATGATTTATTGTGAAACTCATTTCCAGGAAGTATGACAATGAGGATTTCATTTTTTATAACTATTCTACTTATTTGGACCTTAACATGACCTTATAATCAGTATAATAACCGATTTATGTGGTTGCTATGGCAACCGATGACCCATATATTCCTATATTTACCCTACATTTACCAGGAGAGATTATCATTTATCTCTAACCTATATAACACGACCTATTGTGGATTAAATACTCCAAATCTTGATAGTTCATAGCAGAAACGCTTTGCAAGCTGATTTAAAAATACCGAATAAGATAATCCAGTTAATCAGATTAGCGATTGCAGTAGCTCAATGCTTGAATGCCATGCCATAAATATGTTAGTGGAGATTATAATCACCTGCTAATTCACTGAATGATTTCATTAATACATTGAGTGATGATTACCAAATTAATTTATTATAATTCAATTATTGAATGCTCGTGAAATAGTTAATTTGTTTATAGCGGAAAGATTTGGTGATGAAATAGACTCTCAGCTCATTATCGGAACTCCGGGAACGCTCAAGTATTGGACCACCGAGAACAGTGCATTGTATTTCAATCCTAAACGGTTGAAAGTCTTTGTGCTCGATGAAGCGGATGTTCTTATTGAGAATCCTGAATTCTTGAATATTGCTAAACGAATCAAAAGGTGTAAAATTTAATTATTATTAATTATTATCATTATTTATTATTAATTATTATTATTATCCTTTTTATTAATTATTATCATTATTATTTATTATTATTATTATTATTATTATTATTATTATTATTATCATTATTATTATTATTTATTGTTATTATTATTATTATTATTAAATTTTATTATTAATTATTATCATTATTTATTATTATTATTAATTATTATCATTATTTATTATTATTATTTATTATTATTATTATTATCATTATTATTTATTATTATTATTATTATTATTATTATTATTATTATTATTATTAATTATTATCATTATTATTTATTGTTATTATTATTATTATTATTAAATTTTATTATTAATTATTATCATTATTTATTATTATTATTAATTATTATCATTATTTATTATTATTTATTATTATTATTATTATTATTATTATTATTATTATTATTATTATCATTATTATTTATTATTTATTATTAATTATTATTTTATTATTATTATTAATAAATTTTATTAATTATTATCATCATGGCCCCATCGATCCGAGGGCGCTAAGGAAACAAGATGGTGAAATTTAGGTGCTTTTTTAATTAAATTTTTTTTAATTTCTTTATATTTAGCGTATCTGTGATTTAAGTTAGTAATGTGTTCAATGTTATATTTTTTCTCATCCGGATGTCCTAATCGGATGTCCTTGAGAAACTGGATCACGAGAAAATTATAGATATATTTGCTAAAAATAAATGCCGCAAAAGACATTTAAATTAAAAATTAATATTTAATTCACATATTTATATAAATTTTTTGAATTTTGTTTTGCGTAAAAATTTAAGTTTTGAATTTTTATAATAAAAGTATGTAGGGGCGCTCAAACTTATTAATACGGCCATGATTATCATTATTATTTATTATTATTATTAAATTTTATTATTATTATCATTATTATTTATTATTATTAATATTATTATTATTAATAATTATTATTAATTATTATTTTATTATTATTATTTATTATTATTATTTTATTATTATTAATTATTATCATTATTATTTATTATTATTATTATTATTATTATTATTATTATTATTATTATTATTATTATTATTATTATTTATCGCAATTACCGTATATTTCGGCGTATAAGGCGACCGTCAGATAAGACGAGGTACAAAATTAGAGCAAATTTTTATGATTTATCATACATCGGTTGTAGTAGTATAAATACCTGTACTGTAATACTTTTATATCGGTTGTATAAGACGACCGTCTTATACGCCGTCTTATACGCCGTCTTATACGCCGAAATATATGGTCAGGATTGTTATAGTTTATTTGTTAAAACAAATGTATAACAAAATTTTTTTTAATAATTAGCCAGTATAATAAAAGTTTTAATTAGTAAATAATCATAAAATGTCCGGTAATATAATATTGTCATGTTAATGGGTTTCCTAATCTATAACCTAAATGTAATTGCTTCATGATTTGTTCACGGACGGAACTTCAAGCCAACGTAACCATATATTGATAGAATTGCAAAATAATATATTTCCACTGTATTAATTGATTATGTTCTCTTCAGTAAAGTTACAAATCATTGTCAGATTCTATTATTTTCCGCAACATATGAAGATCGTGTCATGGAATTCGCTCGTGATTTTGTTCCGAATTATATAGAACTCAGCATGAAACCCCAAGAATTGACATTGAAAAATATTAAGCAGTATTACATCAAAATGGAGAGTCCAGAAAATAAATATCCCACGCTGATTGAAATTTATGGAATGAAATCAATGGGTCAGTGTATCATTTTCTGTGAAGTTGGTGCCTGATTATTCACTAATCTATCACATTTTCTGAATTTGATTTCTTCCAGTCTCGCAAAATGGCGCTCTTCTTGCAAAAAGCTCTAGAAAAGGATTCGCATTTATCCTCTCTGTTATCCGGTGAATTGGATGTCACTAGTCGACAGGAACAACTCGATGCTTTCCGCAATGGGAAATCTCGGGTCTTGATAGCAACAAATCTCTGCTCCAGAGGTAGGTGGATATTTTTATTGTTTGGTTTTTGGTTTTATACTCAAATATACTCAAGTTTTTAGATATATTCCAACAGTTGATTATTTAATAAATGTTTATAAAATCTCGCATTTCTTATTTCAATATTCATTTCTATTGATTAATATTTGATATTAATTTGAATAAATTATTAATAGATATTAAAATAATAAAATTTCAACCGAATTCATTTGTTGAATATTTGCTACAGGAATCTTTTGCTTTGTAAAAAATAATTAGATGTGAAAAATCGGCCAGCGTAACCTCCATATTCCTTTCCTCCACGGAAAATCCACTAATCGCAATAATCTGTTATATATTGACTTATTTGGGATAAATTGGCATCTTTTTATGAAAATGGCTTTCATATTTTCTTTGGCAATCAACTAAGTTGTTTCTCAGCATTATATTTATCCCATAAATCAAAACATTTGAAGACATCAGAAACATGTTACAATTGCTTAGTTGTAATTGGTCTTTAAAATGTGCTTAATGTTGACAACAATTCTGTGATCCGATTGGTCAGAAAGGTAATCATAAATTAGTGCCAGTTAAAACCCTTGCATGAAGCCTTACTCTGTAAACCCTTCAATATAAATCAATAAAAATAATTCCAGTATTTCCTATTGGTTAATGAAAATATTGAATAGCTTGGTAGAATGCCATAAATGAATCGTAATTTACATGTTAGGAATTGATATTCCACAAGTCAACCTCATCATCAACTGGGATATGCCGAAAACCAAAGAGGGACAGCCGGATTGTGAGACTTATTTGCATAGGATTGGCCGATCTGGCCGTTTTGGTAAAACTGGGTTAACAATAAATTTCATTGTCACAGAAGACGATATGCAAATTCAACAGAAAATTATTGCGACATTTGGTAAGTATTCCAATTATTATAGACATCATTTATTAATTATTTTCTTTCAGGCAGCAAAATTGAGGAAATGTCAAATCTAGAAGTTATTTCTAAGATCTGATGCTCATTTACATTGTTAATTATTTAATAAATGTTTATTAATTTTTGATTTAGTATTTTAACATTCATTTCTATTGATTAATATTTGATATTGAATAAATTATTAATGATATTATAAATAAAATCTCAATTGAATTATATTATATCATTGTAGAGTTGAGTATTTGCAACATGGCTCTTTCATGTTATCAAAAAATAATTAGAATCAAATTACTATGTAAACCTTCGAGAAACCGGATTAAGAAGATATTATGAAAAGATCCTTTCAAAAAAGTATTTATATGATTACCAGAAATGCGTTAGTAAAAATGAATTGCAAATGATACAGATTTCCCTAGGACATATTCGGTCGAGCAAAGGGAGCTTAATAATTTATTAGAGAACATTGGATTGTTAAAAGGTGAAAATATGGATCAATCAATTTGAAAATAATTTAATTTTAGTTTATATTGAAATATTTAATAATTTTATATTTTTAAAATGAAATTATAGATTAAGGCCCTAAAGGGTTAAAGCCAACAGTATTAAACTGGGGCATTTTCTTTTCCCATATAGGAATATTAATGACGTAAACAAAATTTTTTTAATTAATTTTTTTTAAATAACATTGCCTAAAATTAGCTATCAATTTAAATTTATTATATTCGTATTTATTTATTATTTGCTTTACATTTTCCACAGAAATTTGAACTTATCATAGTTTTCATTAACATTTGTACTTCAATTTATTTTGAACAAATTTATGCCAAAATATGAGTAAGTTTACCAAAGGTAAATTGCTCAATGGATATTTGAAACTATTGATAATCGCTCTTATTTAAAATCTTTCCAAAAATATTTGTAAGGATCCGTTTTTATTTTCAAGTTTGATTTAAGGCAATTTTAGGTTTCCTATAACTATTGTCATTATTTAAGCAATGTTTCCAAAATTTTGTAAAAGGATCTTCCATTCGTTTCAAGTTTTATTTGATCCACCTCAGATTGTCATCACTGGAAGTTATCCGTTAAATGTTTTGGCAGGGATACGCTCTGATTTCTCGATTTATAATTTAGTTATGATCCTTGAGAAATTCGTCTAGCCCATGAATAGTGTTGTCAAGTTTGAGTCAATTTGATACTGATTACTAGCCCACTAAACCTTAGTGCGACGAGTTTTTAGTATCCATTGGTAAATAACAAAGTCGTAGTTTTGGTGTGGAATTAAAAATTCCGTTCAAAACTTTAATCGCATAATAAATGTTTCATAATACATAATTATTTTATTATATAATTTCTTTTAATTCTTACGCTATTTCATTTTAGTTTTTTGGTAATTTAATTTCTAAATTTTTATATTCTGTTAACTTTAGCAAGTTTTTTGGTGCCTATGTTGGATTTCGCCCTTTTCATAGAATATTCTATTATAATTTTAACTCCTAATTCATTTTTAATGGTATTTTGTGCAAATCTTTTTCATTTCCATTCCTACTTTATCTTATCGCCATTAACTCACATTTGTTTACTTTCTGTTACTTGTCTATGCTGTTTCAGTTTGTCTTATGCAATACTTCTTGCTCTTATTCTATTTATTTTATTTTTGTGTTTTATCATTTTGGTGTTGTGTAAGTTTTTTTAATGGTGTTTACTTGATGTTTTCCAAGTTTTTATTTTAACTTTACTTAGTGCCGTGTCGGCTAACTATTTTCCGATACATTCCGACCACTTTACTGCTAGGTGGATGTAAATTCAGTTTTTGCCCAACATTATATTTGGATATCAATTTGCTCTATTTTGGTTATCTGGCAGATATCGATTTTTGAAACTGCTTATTCATCAATTATTGTGCTAGTTATTGTTAATTCGATTTTATCTACTGTGACTTTTATTTGGGCCCGTCATGTGCCAAACTTCAGTTGTTTTTTCTTGATACGAAATTGTATAAATTTAGTAATTAATGAAGCATCTGTCTCTTTTATTAGAATTTGAAATTTTTAACCAATACCCCTAACCCGAACTTCAATCATGTTTTCTCGATCTATTGCATTCAAATTGCCTCATGTTAATGTTATGTATCCGGGATCGGGAATATCACAAATATCCTAACTACTTGGTACGCCATTTGAATCATGTTATTTAAATGTATTCATATAAATTTAAAACCAGAAGTAGACTTATTCAGTCGTAAGGTTTAAATTAAAATTAGATTTTAGAAGTCAGAGTGCTGGGGCTTAAAATTCTGCTGGACCACGAAGCTTCGTTCTGGTACTTTTCACGTTTGACATTTCTGTCATCAAGGGAATATAGCTATAGATTATGATAACAAAAACCATTTCGTTTGTTTTAAATATCCAAGGTTTCGACTTCACAAAATATTTTCACAACATTATCAAGGCTCAAAATATTTCCCAATCCTGATCATCCAGGTGCGTTATCTACATGGGCAACATAATTCTCGAAGGGAAACATGAATATCTTAAACTGGTTATTTTATCCATTGAACTTATAGCTTGAGTATTAAGTTGGTAATTAACATAATCTTACCCATATGATTTCCTACTGGCTAAATCTCGACTCATATGAATGATTCCCTTGCTAACTCCATTTTACCATTTATAAATATCATACCCAACCCTATTATCATGATTATTAATTTCTACATTGATTTTTTTTATTAAAAAAATCAATTCGATTAAAATATTTCTTTAAATAGACATAAACCGAACAACAATCAAAACCTGATCTAGGACGTTCACATTCAAAGTCTCCAATTCTGGATATTATTAGAAAAGAAGTATTCCGAAAATGAAAGGTTTGATGATGATATTTGTTGGAATCAAGTAAATCTGACCAAGTGAAAACATCAAAAGACTGAAAATGCAAATGAGTACAAAACTGAAAAGATTTCCACTGGAATGGTCCAAACGATGACGATCCACTATAAAGGTGAACCAGCACAAGTGATCCAGATCATGCACTTGAATCAAAGCTAAACAATATCATAATTATGTTTGTAAATTGTCTAGAAATAGAGGCAATTCAATAATGTTTACTTAATTGAATTGTACAATGTTATTGGTAACATCGGTCAGATGTTCTTGAACAAATTGTTAAGACTTGGAAAACACATATATTAGACAAAATCAAGCTTATAAATATATTTACATTCTCAATGCCAAATTTATAGGCTTCAAATTATAAATTGTAAATTATCACCACTATCAAGCT
Source organism: Schmidtea polychroa (assembly GCA_959609185.1). Lineage (NCBI taxonomy): Eukaryota > Metazoa > Platyhelminthes > Tricladida > Dugesiidae > Schmidtea > Schmidtea polychroa. The sequence goes on from CAUHTR010007936.1 coordinate 158,610, forward strand.
ATTGTATTCACGCAAGAGAGACAATCATAAAACAGAAATCACACACATAAAAATTGTCATTTCTATTTAAATTTTTTCCACTTTCTTAGCCACTACCACTGGGTTGGCTTTTCGAATTTCTTCTTGAGCTTCCTCCCGATAATCATACTGACAATTGTGTGCCTCTGAGTATCTGTGTGCTGTACAGAATACATTCCCGCATCTGCAGTTGAACCCTGGATCAGATATTTCCCACATTAACACATTTGCAAATCAATATTTCCAAAAAAATCCAAAACATTTTATATTGAGATAAAAAATAACTCAGAAGTAATGATTTAAGAAATAATAACTATTTGGAAATTAATATTTTATTGAACCAGCACGTTTTGCCGTGAGACAATTTGATGCTAATTATGAAAAATATTTTTCTTTTTTTATATTAATTGCTAAATATTTAATTCCAATTTGAAATTTTTAATATAAAAATAATACTTATCTAATTATATTATTTCCTTTGTATTAATATATAAAACACTTTAAATGATAATTATTATTTATAATAATAATAATATTGATAATAATAATATTGATAATAATATTAATATTAATAATAAATCGCTTCAAAAAGCCAGTACCAAAATTCGTGAATATCAAAAAAACATTGTCAATTTTTAAATAAATACAATATCAAATGAAAAGAAATCAGAGGTGAAAATCAAAAGAAGTTCTTATAATAATAAATAATGGTAATAATTATAATTAATTAAATAAATATGGCAATGGTTTAATTATAAGAATGCGATACTCAAAAATATGTTTAAGGAGATATTTTGACGGATTTCCTGTCATCGTCAAATAGGATGGAAAAATTATAGATTTAAGTAAACAAATTACACAATTCATATTAATTTTTTTTAATAAAATTTTAATCAGATGCCAATTTTACTCACACAACCATTACTATGCTCGCTAATATTAGTCAATCCCATCGGTCAACAATATTCAAGGACTCAAGTATAGAGGTGGCAAGAATATCCCTCAATATATTGGGCACTGCACTCATTACATGTTAATTGATAAACGAGATCCTAACACAATAAGGGTAAGTTTAGGACTTATTAATAAACAAATTGAGTACTACACGAATTTGTGATTATCGTGGCCGGCCGTATACCAGTGAAAAAGGTGCGACCACACAAGGCGAGCTATGTTAAATATATTTATACTGACAAAGTAGCAAATATTGTGAGAAGAATGTGAATATTTTTATAAAAAATTGGATCACATATTGCTAATGTGTCTACAGCAGTGGTCGATTTGATTTTAATTTCTTCAGCTTAAACTCATATTGAAGAGTTTTGTGTTATAATCAATATCTTTTTGATAGAAATCAATTAGGTTAAAATTTTGAAGTTCTTTGTCCATTTTCTTTAGTTTAGCATCCGATGGAATAAGGGAGGAAAATGATTTTAATATATGTTTGTGAGTTATAAATCTATAATTCATTTGACTAATTGTCTGATCTAATATTAACATACTTATAGGTACAAACTATTCAAATAAACTCGCTATCCAATAAAATTATGCACATTAATTGCTGTTTTTGCAAGTACTTTTTTATTCATTGTATGGAATTTATTTTAAGGTCCCGCTTTTGTTCGCTCTTATAATTTAAATTACCGACTCCCTGCATATCTTCCTATGAAACCTTCAGAGTACAACAATACAAACACAAATTTAGGCTTGTCATTCTTACACTCAATATTAAATTTATTTACCTCGCCATTTAACTCACCTACACATCAGTCTAATTACACTCAGGTATTCTTAAACATCGTTAAATTATAAGGTTTATAAATAAACAATTTAAAATCTATCTAGTTTTTTTCCTTTTTACCCGATGACAATGAACCTGTCGAAATATGTAATGTAAGTGATATTTGATTGGTGTTTTATAATATTTGAATCACTGCTACGTTTGTCTTTATCTTATTAAACTAACCATATTCCCATGCTTCGTTACGGTTATATTTTAATAATTAATTAATGTTTTAATAAATTACTAACTCTATATTTCACTCAAAACTAAAATTTCAATATGCGTTCTCAATGCTATGAAAATTTATTTATTATTGTGTAAAATCAAACGAAACCCTAAATCATGATAATGTGATAATCATATCAGTTATTGGTTCAAACTTATAACATATATTTTAGATATAATTTCGTTATCTCTTTAATCCGAAGTTAATGAATAGATAAGAATTTATTTTGAAATAAGGAAATAGCACTAGATTAAGCATATCAATATTTTTTTTTAATTAACCCGCTTTCCGTGATTGGATCTATCTGAAATTTTGATAGCATGCAGTGTTCTCGACAACGAATCTACTTGCCAAATTTCAGCTCAATCCGATCACGGAAAGTGGGTCACAAAATTTGCGTGGTACATACAAACATCAGTGAAGTTTAATTTTGTAGCAATACTATTGAAGCTTTCTATTCGAAATAAAGTCTGGAGTAATTTATGTTAAGGGTATACAAAATCTCAACTGGGTAGCGAATCATATTTCCCCCTATAGATTTCAATTATTCATATGTTACACTTCTTCAGATGCTAACGAATAGTTCATAATTACTGCCATGCCAACTGTAGGGATCAGAATCTCCATATCATTTAACAATGAAGATTCTTTAATGCTCAAGTTCATAAATCCTGGGTCAATTCTCTCAGTTAAAATATTGAAATATCTAACTTCCTAACATAGCTCATCCGTAGAAATAATTTTCCGTCCTCCTCTTCAACTTACCTATCTCCATCCTTAATAAAACTAAATAATTCACAAAACTTGTTTACCCTAACCATTCAATATTTTCCTTCATAATATTTATCAAAGCCGATTTCGTTTTTGTCTATAGTAAAATCACATTGAAAATTTGCATATTTGTAGGAGGGGGGGGGTGGTATAAACTTTTGTAATAATTAGTAATTAGCATATAATTATATCCGATTACGTCGTTAAACCCATAAGCAAAGGTATATCATTATATACTATATAACGAAAATGAAAAGTAATAAAATCTCACAGCTATCTTAATCTGTAGGATTTTATACGTTAATGACAGTAAATTAAATGTTTTCAAAAACAGTCGTCCATGAAAATAATTGACAATGAGCAGGCAAAAAAACTATAGGGCATTTGTACCGTCAAATGCTGTGCTTTTTCCAACTAAATTTTCAACAATCTAGTTGCAGCGGTTTAGCCTATGCGATCAGCGAAAAGTGGCAAACAAACATATTTAGAGCTTTATATATAAGATAATATAAAATTATTCCATTATCACTATTAACATGTTTTAATTTATTATAATCTAATTGTCAGCCTGGAATAAATTTGCACATATGCCTGACTTCGACTACTTTGGACATTTCTAATTCTAGTTATTAATTATTAATTTCCAAATTGTCGACAATGAATTTAACTTGTATGTGACGATGATTAGCTTCTATGAAATTATTTGTATAATTTATTTCATTATTAGTTCGTTCATAAATATACCCAAAACATTGTCACAACAATTTGGCGGGCGCATTGTCATTTATTATAACTCATTGCATGTATAAAATAATCAAAATATCAACGCATTAAAGCTAATATTGAGTGAGATTTTTAGACTAGAAATATAAAGTTGAATTTTTATATTTTTAATAATACAATTTTTAGTTTAATTGGCGTCAAAGCATTATAACCTTAATATTGAGAGTAAATATTAGAAAGAGAACCAATCAAATTCAAAAATTTAACAAACTAATATTTTCCCCTAGAATTTTTATTAATAATCTATTTTCTAAAATAATACGAAAAAAACTGTGATTTATTGTGTTTTGACTAGCCAATCAGATTAAATGTGGATAATATTCTATACCAGAGGTGCTCAAAGGGGTATTATTAAACAAATTTAATTCATATTTTATACTATATTATATTTCACATTTCTTGTTATTATTTTATGATTCACGATTCAAAACTAAAGATAGAATTTCATACCTTAATAAAACCTTACAGTGAAATGGAACAAAGTTCAATATTACGATAATGCTATAAATAATGGCTCATAACCACACAATTCGAATACAAATAACAGCCATTTTCACCAACAATAGAGCAATGACATCTAAATAATGTCAAATGACAATTGTAATAATTAGTAGTCATTCATATATGCTAGTCACTAATCACAATGGTAATTGTCCAGAATATTAAAGACGGCTTAAAATTCAATTGCTTGAGATTCCTAAAACTTATTCCTAAACTCATAGTGAATGGATGTAAACACAGAAACCACTTTTATTCGTATATCGTTGAAATAAAATTATATAGTTTTTTTTTAAACTTTTTACTATAGAATTCTAAATTTGAAACATTACTTTCATTAATTTAGAGAGAGTAATACTAATTAGGAATTTTAAAAAAATTTATTTTCAATTATTTTAAAATCTTTAACGGCACAAAGATATAATTATAAGAACTTTTTTTCCAATTTCACCACTGATTTTTTTCCATTGAATTTATTAAAAAGAGAGCTTGAAGGCTATAAATCAGTAATATATCGATGTTTTTGATACTCACGAATTTTCGGTACTGCCTTTTTCAAGTGAATTCTACCATTATTGCATTTACCACTTATTGTTGGGGAAAAATTAATTTATTTCGTATTTTATACTAAATTTGTTAGTTTAATTATATCGCTTATATTTCCTATTATATTTTATTTTATAATTTAAAATTATATTTTTTAAAAAACGTTTTTTAATAGTATTTATTTAAAGCTCTATTTTTAATAAATACAAAGATATAATCAAATATCCGTGAGAATCAAGATTTCTATTTGTGCTATTGATGACGCTTGTTTATTTAATTGAATGAAAAATAAAAACTACATAATAGATTATTGTTTACATTCTATTAAAATATTTTTATAGTTTAACCAATAAAATTCGCGTCACGCCATTTCAAAGTCAATTTTTATCGTTTTCTTTAATTTGTTTTTACATTTGAGAATTAACCCTCAAAGATTCAGATTACCAAGTAAAGTAACGCTGAAGAAATAATTGTGCAAAGCCTTGATGCAAATTGATAAAGCAATAATTGACCAATTGAAAAATGGTTCTAAAATTTCATAACAGAATAATTTTGGGAAATGGGATAAATAGGTTTGGGTTTGTGTGTGAATTGAAATCGCGTGTCCAACATTCATTATCTACATCCATCAACAAAATATAAATATAAATATATGTTTTATTTTTCTGTATTGTCAATGAAAAAAAAATTTTAATTTATTTACAGAAAGAAGTAAATCACTAATATTCGTGATGTATAGAATGGTTATTGAAAAGGAAATAGTTTTTTTATTTTAAATAATGTCGATGTTAGTCCTGTTTCTAGGATGTTATCCTTTTTAAACAGTAAAATGCGCTTGGCCTAAATAACGTGCTATCGCCTTTACTTTCTTACCAGTATCATAATTATTGATAATCTTCATTTCCATTTTATGATCTATAAACCTATTTTGCATTTTGCTGCTTTTATTTTCACCGTATTCCTGCGCTATAGGATATCAGTAAAAAAAATTTATTATTATTAATTTATAATTTCTGTATGGTCGTTTGTTTATATTCCAACCGAACGCGATAAATTCAGCAGCCGACGTATGGCCCAGCATTTACACGTGCCATTAATCGCGGTTGAACTTTTAAACCACTTATGAGGTTCTTTCAATCGTTTTTTTTTTCAATTGAATCAATAAAATACCAAAAAATAAGTATTTGATTTCTCATAATTTTTTAGATTTAATATTGAAATTTTAAATACAATTGTTCCTGTTTTGTAAAAAAAATCTGTGAAAGTCATATAAATGATTATAAAATGCTAAATTGAAACAAAGTGATATTTCAACCAATCAACAGTCATTATCATTCGCTAAATAAAGTGAATATTAAAAGAATTTATTGATTATTTGTATTGAAAATAAACTGTAATATTGACTACAACTATTAATATTATTCGGAGAACAAATTTGATTTTACAGAAATTGAATTGCCGAGAATTCTCTGTCATTCAGCTACATCGAGATTTCTTATGAAAAATTTTCTATTATAAGTCAATAAGAATAAAGCATTGCCACTGCTCAATTGCCAGTGAGCTGGAGACCGATAGATAACAACAGCTCAAATTTTGGAAATAAATCATTTTCTCAATGACAACGTATAAAATTTACCAAACAATTATTCCACTGATAATTTAAGTTATAAATGTATGAAATTCTATTTTGCAATGTTCTAATAATGACAGTCCATTATTATGCGTTGAAAATTCGGTTTTTTATATATTAATTTAATTATTAAATCAATATTCATTAATCTATGGTGCCCAGATTTATCATCGGTACTGATTTGGAAAGACATCCAAGTGTTATGAAACTTAAAATTTACACGAATTTATTGCCGGTAATCATGATAAAAGTTAATATGGTCAGAAAGTGTTTGAATAACTAAAAAAGAAACCGATTTTAATATATTTTGACGTAAATGAGTTTTATTTTGGGCATTGATTTCCGATTTATGTTTTCACAATTAGAAGAGAAAGTTAATTGTCTGGAAAATGATATTTCATTGATTTTCATTCTGGGCAAAGATCGAAAGTTTCTAATTTTACGCAACACAAATTTTTTATTAGACAAGGCCGAAAATTATGTTACATAAAATTAAATTTTAATCTTTTGCCAGAATGAAAATGAAATAAATATTAGCAGACAAAAGAAAACAAGTCAAAGGTGACAAAAGAAATAAAAAATTATACTTGTGGGAAATATAGGCTTAATTTTAAATTCATCTCAAATTAACGACTTTCCAATTCAAATTAACGATTTTTATTTTAAATTAATATTTAATTTAATTTTTACCCTAATGATGAAAAGAAAGAAACAGCTTGAGAATGTAATTCGTGAGAATATAATAAAAAGGTATGAATGTGGGAAAGGTCCTAGAAAAATAAGTGAAGAGCTCGAACTGAATGAAAATACCGTAGCGTCGGTCATAAGACTTTATAAAGTCACGGGACGCGTTAGACAATTAGAGACTAGACCAGGACGTCCTAAAATAATCAACGAAAATGCATGTCAAGTAATTACAAATGCAATTAGACAAGATGTAAGTGTTCCCTTACGTGTTTTAAAACAAAAACTGTCGGAAGAGTTACAAATATCATCCAGCATTACTACAATAAATAACTCATTAGAAAATATGAATTATTCTCTAAAAAGAATATCCTTTATTCCAGAACCAAGAAATATACATGAAGTCATCAATGTGAGGGAGAGCTATTGTGTTGATTACATGTTGCAAGATGAAGATAATTTAATATTCATCGATGAATTTGGTGTAAGCTGTAGTACTCGAATTTCTTACGGAAGAAGCACAATTGGGACACCCGCAAGGAAACAAATAAGTTCAATCAGATCAAAAAATATTTCAGTCTGTGCTGCTGTTATGAAAAGTGGTATTAAACTTTTTAAAATAAGTGAAACAGCGTTCAATTCGATCAAATTTCTTGATTTTCTAAGGGAACTAGTTAATGAATTGCATTATCATGGTATTCAAACTTGAAGAATTATAATGGATAGATTGGCGTCGATCCACAAAAAAGAAGAACAAAGACTATTCTTGCTGTCTAATGGTTTTGAACTTGCATTTTTACCTCCTTATTCTCCTCAGTTAAATCCGATTGAAGCGGTATTTAGTACGTGGAAGCATTATATAGCACAGCGAAACCCAGACACGGTTGCTAATTTATATTCTTATATCAGAGATTCTTCAACCTAAATAACTCAAGAAGATTGTCAAGGATTCTACCACCACGTAAGAAGTTTTGCACTAAAGGGAATAAGAAGAGAGGAATTTTAAATAAATTAATAAATATCAAGAGTTCTTTTGGGTATTTCTTCTTTTCCCTCATTTTTGTCATATCGTTTCATATAATTTTAAATATTTTTACTATATAAAGGTTTTTTCAAAATTTCCTTAATTAATCGTTAATTTGAGTTGAAAACCCTGTATTAACTATTTTTTAATGCAAAAGTACATACGAGTGCTTATTATATATGTGATGTGCTTAAACCTATTTTTTATGAATTTTCTTTAAAAAATTAATATTTTAAGCAAAAATATTCTCTTTACAGATCTGAAAATTTTACCTCCTCTTGTCCTGTGTCAGTGTATGTTTTATTAATTTTTAATTCAAATGTATTTTTATTCTCAGGTGTGACAATTATTCATTTTTATTAAAAGAAAGAAGAAAGTTTATCTATTGTTTTAAGGAATATTTGGAAATAACAGGTTTATAGGGAAAATTGTAAGGATAAAAACAAACAATTCGATAATTAATCGTAGTAATTTAATATAAACAAAATTTAACTAATACGGTTAATTTGAGAACTTTGATAAAAAGAATATATTTTCTGGAGTTTTCTTTTTAAAAAATGAAATTAGAAATAAAATTTTCAAAATCTATGAAAGTTTGGAAAGAAAATGAAAATTGTAAAATCGATTATTCCATCAATTAAATAATAATATGCAGTTTGT